>JAASAY010000211.1:0-134354 GCA_014822085.1 Fusarium stilboides
GGGGGGGTTGGGGTCGGGGGGGGGGGGGGTTTAGCAGTGTCACGTGGAGATAACGACCTCCATTTCTGATCCGGGGGAGGCGACGCATCTTTAGAACCTCGAACCAAACCCCAAATTTTACGCGTCAAACGAAAAAAAACGACTCGATATCGACGCAACGAAACGATAAATGATTAATTTCTCGAAATAAATAATACTATAATAGGGCCACACGATTGGTTTTGATGGTTTTGGTGATGGAAGCTCGAATCTAAGGATCCTTGGACCAATAACCTCTCTTTATCCTCTCCCCAACAACACGCTCCAACCATGACCTCTTCCGACGTTCGCGATGTCCTTAACCTGGGCGACGGGGCATCGGGTCCCCGACCGACCAAGAAACAAAAGATCTCAGCACCGAGACCAAACTTGAAGGGTCTGGCGCGTGAAGTGCACAATCTCGGCGGTGATAACCCTATCGCCATCGTTCCAGAAGTTACCCATTTTAAGAAACGACGCTTTGCGAGTCGCAAACCTGCTGCGAGATGGGAAATGCGATCATTCAAAAACTCGGCGCGCGAAGACTCCGGCTTTACTCTGCGACACTGGAGGAGAAAGGACGAAAAGCAAGAGGGTAGCGATCCATCGCAAGAGCAGACAGGCCAAGGAGAGCAGCCTCAACCACCAAAGGACGAGCTTGAGGATTCCGCATTTGCAAAATACAACGTTCAGGTTTCAGTACCGCAGTACAGCGAGGGGCAATACCAGCAGTCACTACAACACGGCGACTGGACCAAGGAGGAGACGGACTATCTACTCGAGCTCGCACGAGACTTCGACCTTAGATGGCCTTTGATCTGGGATCGCTACGAATGGAACCCCCCAGCTACCAATGGGGAGGCTGATGCCGACGGCGACGAGAGTAAGGCCATCGTGCCCGCGACAAGGTCTCGATCCCTCGAGGATCTCAAAGCACGATATTACGAAGTTGCATCCAAGATGATGGCGGCGCAGAAGCCTGTGCAATACATGACGCAACCTGAGTTCTCCCTCCATGAACTCATGGCACACTTCAACCCGCAGCAGGAGAAGCTGAGAAAGGAGTTTGCTCTAAACGCCTTGACAAGATCGCGCGAGGAAGCCCGCGAGGAGGAGTCACTTTTGCTGGAAATTAAGCGTATCCTGGCGCGTAGTGAACGATTCAACGACGAGCGGCGCGAGCTGTACAACCGCCTCGATTACCCTCGAGCTGACACTGACATCAACGCTTTCAAGTCTTCAGCCGGTTTGCAGAACCTTCTGCAGAACCTCATGACCGCCGATAAGTCTAAGAAGCGCAAGTCTCTGATGCCTGGCGATGGCACCAGCCCTTCCGGCACTGCGCCCCCGCAAACTGCCGCCGCTGCCTCTGCTGCTGCTACCGCTGCCGCGGCCGCAACACAAGAGTCTGCAAGACGCGAGAGCACAGTTGCATCCACTGGCCATCGCGACTCTACTGGCCCTGCTCCCACGCCAGCCGCTCCCAACAACAAGAAGGGCCAGCAGCAGCAACAAGATCGCCGCAAGCTTACGACACAGGAAGAGTTGTTGTATGGCGTAACCCATCATGACCGACTGGGTTCTGGGCCGACATTTCGAACGGAGAGGATTAACAAGCTCTTCTCGCACAAGTCGAATCAGCAACAGATGCGCATCACGAACGTCCTTAATGAGCTCGACGTGCCTAACAAGCTCGCCATGCCTACGGCAGCGACGACGCACCAGTATGAACAGCTTCTCGGGGCGGTTAACAGTCTGCTTGATGCTCGTAAGGTGTCGGACAAGATCGATGCCGAGATCAAGGTCGAGCAGGCAAAGAAGGCAGAGCGAGAGAAAGCCATGGCACCTCCTGAGTCTGAATCAACAGCCGAAAAGAACAAGACAGACGAAGAGAAGAAGGACGGTGATCCAGACAAGGCTTCTACAACTGCTGATGAGGCTGCCGAGAAATCCAACGGCGACGTCACTTCTGCACTATCCGCATCTGAAGAAGCAAGCAAGGATGCTTCAGAAGCAGCGGCTCCCATTACCGAGGCCCCGAAGGCCTCGACCAAGGAAACAGAAGAGACTACTGAGTCTGACAAGAACGGACGCGCCGGTAGTAGCGGTGCCACGCACAAACGAAGTGCCAGTGTTTTAAGCAGCGTCAGTGACAAGAGCAACAAACGACAGAAGAAGTAGGACCATGTACCATCAAGTACCACGGTACATGACTCTACGCGCCAGTGACTTGCTGCACGTAAGGGACTGCAGAAACGTTCCTGCAGGAACACAGGGATCTCTAGCTCAAGATGACAACGAGATCGGCCAGGCCCGGCAGTTGTTGGTTTGGGATCTGTTATACGGCTTTACCCAAGCTTTGGCGAGACAGGGTTTCACCTGAGCTTGGACAGTTGAGGTTGGAACGTTATACAAACCACATCTCTTGAAACATATCGCAACGTGTCGAAGCGCCGCTAGCGGAGCTCAGCCGTGTGACAGTTGAAGACTCTGCATTGCCAATAGCCACGACCTGCCTCCCTGGCATCCAAATAGAGGAGAAACAAAGGGTCGTGGAAGAACATGGGCGTCTCGAGTGCGTGGGGTAGGAGGGAGATAACACCTCCATCTCTGGACTGGCAAAAAAGTGCTTAACGGACTATGCAGGGTTCGGAAACTTGTCCTCGAAACAGTCAGGGACCTCGACGAACAAGGGGTCCTGCGGGGGATGTAATAGGCGCTTGAAAGCGTGTTGGGTGATAGGGATAGCGTTGTGTTAAAGAACATGCAGTTCATCAGGAGCTGCATCATGATTAGCACTTAATATAGCAATATGTTCCTATAATTATCAATGCATCTTCTTCGGAAATGATTTGAACCCCTGGCTAGGAGGACCCCTAGAGAGGGACGTATGAACCATCGAGGGGTGTAGGGCGTCCACTGCCTTGGATCCGCTCGACTTACATACAACGTGCTTGTTGTTAGTCGTCGACTTGCCTAAATGGGCTTCAAAGCGCCAATCGAGTGGTTCAGATCTGCCGAGATAGCGCTGCCGCTCTGTCGGAACCTGCTTCTTTGGCGCTGAGGAGACTGGTTAAGGGGCGTGGCTGTTGTAAAGCAGAGTGCGCATGGCACTTCGATCACAGGAGCTTCGACAAGGGTCAACGCCTGTGAACGTAAGAAGCCATCATCATAGCACATGTTGAGCGAGACGCCCAGAGTTACTGCAGATAGCAGGGTGTATGTTGTAGTCGGCGTCTATAATTAACAACACACATGAGCCGCTGCATCTCAGCATGTAAGAGTGATGGTTTGCATCAGAATATCTGATCTGAGATAAGATTAGCTCCTGCTAGGCGCCAAGATCTTGATTATTCTGGAAAGCTGCAAGATGAGAACATGCTATGCAGGGCAGGGCGCTTAGCTGGCGGCTAGCCGTGAACGTATGAAGCATCACTGGATGCAAGATTTGCAGTGAAGGTAGTAGCAGAGCCGCTGATCGGCTTATTTTTAGATGAAACTCTTGTTGTATATTTAGAACTGGAGTTTTCGTATATATGACATGGCGACGTGGAAAGATATGCTTGTGGTGTTGAGGCTCTGTGATGTGACGTCCGAGTTTCTTTGCGTCGAAGACGAGAAGATATGATTGGTCAATAAGACAGACGTCAACTCCCTGAATCAGCATCTTGACCCCCTGCGAAATGTTCTGACAGATGGGGTCTTGAGAAAGACTGACAACCCAACATAGCGAATATGTGGTTCGGACCTAATACTGTTGATGGTATCCTCACACTCGTGACGATCCCTATGTGTATCCCGATGATGAGTTGCGGGCAAGCCTTTATACGGAAACAAACATCATCACCATCAGCCTTGATATATCGTACTGACCTGTAGCAAGATTAGTCACGATATCGCCCTGACTGATGCCCTTTCTTCCGCCTGTTTCCTACGAAGATTTGGAATAAACCAGGGCTTTCATACCTACGTGAAGGCGAAACAAGAGTGCACACCCTGCGAATTCACCGGCGACCAACTCTATGCATCTCATTTCGCATGCGCGACCGCGGCGTGCAGAGATTAAGAAGAAAAACGTAGGCAACGGAAGTCGAGGCTTGATGGTGGCAGGGTATAGGAGTAGTGGGCAAGAAGTCGACCACCAACAAACAATTTCAAGAGAGCTTGTACCCACGTCATAGTATTGATGAGGCTTCCACCCTTGATGGTTCGCCTTTTTGTGCACCAGAGTATACCATACCGTTATCTAAGACCTGACTACAGCCCTCACCACCATTGTCGTCGGCGACAATGACAGGGGTCATCAACGGCACTCGTTTACGTTGAAGGCAGCGGCAGCGGCAGCGGCAGTTCCAAGCATGTTTGTTTTCAACGGAACAAACCACCGTAAGGACTTAGATTTGAACTGCCTGGTTCGTAAAAGAAAGGCGGCCTACAGGAGGAACCTTTGAGGACGCTAGAGTTTGACGAGCCGGGATGCGACTCGGCAGTCCCATGTTTCGAGGCCTCTCGACTGGATGCTGTTAAGAAGTTTCAAAACCCATTGCCGGCCATGTTCCGTACCAATGACATGATACATGCGCTCACTGCGACAAAGATTGCCATCAATGCTATCTTCGAAGTAACAGGTTGAGCAGGTTATCCGCAAAGGTAGTATCCAGACCCGCTGGACGGAGTTATTCTTCCAATCCAGTGCTGATTTTTGACTCGATAGCGCTGACCAACCATTGTGCATTTACAGTAATGCGGCTCGATGGTTCCGACCTGCTCCAATTTTGATGTATTCGCTTCTGTTCCATCATAAGAAGTCTATTACGACCTGGATCAGCACCCTTGCTGATTGCCTGAGGTTCGAGGAAGACCCCTTGCCCGTCAATTGAGTCGAGCGATATCCACTGCTTTAGTAAAAACTCCGCTTTCCCCGCGCTTGCTCGTTACAACTAACTGCAGAGTCGTTGCCGTGAGGTCGCAATCAATGCAGCGGTGTGCCTGTGAGGAGATATAGTGCAGTAATATAGGCCTGACTATTATCTGCCAGGCCAAGGATTTGTTGATAAAGGCGCTAAAACACCATCACGCGTAGCTTAGGCCCTTAGCCATCTGCTGTGACAGCTTTAAGTCACCGCGGACAAGCCCCTTGTCTTTAGCTGGCAGCCAATCACAGGCAAAAGTCCGCCTGGCTCCGTCACTAGTTGGCAAGGAACCGCTGGGATTGTACCTGACCAGAAGCGGCACAAGAGCCAAGACGCCCAACAGTGAAAACCAAAAGATGCTGCCAGAGCGAGAAGTGGCAAGCACTTCGCCAGAGCTGGTTTGGAAGGCAATGGTGTTGCATGTGGCGAATGTAGGGAGGGAAAGCGGATAATAATACGGTTGGTCGACGATATTTTCCTGGTACAGAGGAACAGGACAAAAATAGGAACGCTGCAGTCAACGGACCAATCATGATTGCGCATCTTTAGACGTCATGCCGTTCAGGGCATCTCATGGCGTAGGTCAATTTGTGATAGACTCAAGGGCCCATGTCGTTTTCCCAGATTGGACAGAGAAGGTTTTCTAAAACTGACTATTTCGAGACCATCTCTTGTAAATAATATGTGCCTGAATGCACGTTGGTGGATGTTTCTTCTGTGCCCCAGATATTTTTGGATTTGTTGGTTGACCAGGGAGGAATGAAGTTGCGTGGCCACTAATCTTTCATACAACGTGGGCGTGGAAGATCCGGCTGAGCAACTTGTAGAGATAGTCAGAATGACACGCGGTATCGATGATGGATGAGGCCGCCGACCAAGGGTTACTCCCCATGTAACTGAATTAGAAGAGCCAGACGCCGCGCCAGCCTCAGGAACGAGCAAGGATATGAAGCCGGCAAGTTCCATAACACGCGTCTCTACTCCGTACGCATAGGCTATCGCATGGCATGGCGTTGGGATCCTTCAGCGGTCGGACTCGGGCGCATGATGTTCCCAAGGGTCAAACGCCCCAAGCGGGTCGAATGTAGAGCTCTCATCGACAGGTTCAAGATTGGATTTGGGCTTTGAGTCCTGGCACAGCCGCGGACGGCGGCGGCGGGCGATACGAGACAATGGTCTTAGCGTGCTAGACGCGGCGTTAATGGGCTCTGTCTCGCCTAAGGTGCCTGAATAAACACATCATCCTTGCAAAGGCCCTGAGCCGGCTCCGAACTACCATCTGTGATTGGCCGCTGGGGCGAGGAGGCGCACAGTCCGACACCACATCCGCCGACATGCGGTGGACGGTACAATAAAGGCCTGTGGTTGGACCAGGGGAACATTGTTCGCTTTTTGGAGCCGGCGTTGTTTAAGAGTGATGTAGATGAGTAAAGCTCTAGTACATCTCCAGCTCATATGAGAGTCTATTGGGTCAGCCGTGGGGGAGATGTTGGGAGTACGGGAGCGAAACATGTTGCTTGAGGGAATGTGATGGGTGTGATAAGAGAGACAACAATTGCCCAGTAGGCAGATTCACAGTTGGTAAAGGCGCATTGAAGCTGAAAGTAAGTACAATGTGAGGGTAGAGTTGAGTCGAGGGTGGGGTCATGCATAGCCGGGTACGGTTTGTTGCGTGCCTGCCCGCCGTCTAATGAGCGGTGCCGCGGCAAGAGCGAACGGGGCGCCGAGGCTCTCCACCCAACCGTACCGCAGGGAAGAGGCCCGTTAGATCCCCGGAGCTAACTTCAATTGCGGTAGCGTTCCTTCCTGGTTGGGTTGGCACTTGGCAAGCGACAGTCGTGATTTGAGACAGTACGAGAAGGTGCAGGTCAAAAAGTCAACATTTTGAGGCAATGGAGATAATAGGTACTTAGGCAGTGAAATTTCGGTTATAGAAGTACTATTACTCAGCCTTATACGACGACGACACAGATTGCAAAGGTGGAAAAAGACGAATAACGGATCCACCTCGGTGCATGTTTACGCCGGTCCCTTGAATGGATTCTTTAAATTCGTTCTTGAATAGCGACAGCGGATAAAGCGGTTGGTTGTCTCAGTGCTCTGTGCTCTGGTCATGCCCTCTATTAAAAGATGTGATAACATGGGTCAGTTTGCCACCTCGGATCGAGTGTTACATTTCCAAGATGTTTAGCTGGAATCAAGAAGCGACTTTGCATTGTTTCAAAAGAGCAACAAGAGATGTAAAATTTGACAACCTGACATGTCACGGACGACGAGATTGCACTCCCAAAGGAGAAATGAGACGCGCTAAGATGGCAGCTGTCGTGTGGTACGAAGGATTCAGAGGGGTCAGCAGCCTACATCGCTTGGTATGCTCGGTTAACGCTGTTCAGAGAGTCGCGCGACTAGGCCAGGGCAACTAGGCGTCAGTTACAGGTATCCGACATGAAGTTTTATCTCCCGTCCTCATCCTTTCAATGACACTCGATCCATTTGAGGGTGTGCAAGGGTCGCTTATTGGATCCGGACCATTACCCCAAGGACGATCTTGCGGCGGGTACCGTACACGTTTGGGGTCGTTACCGCGCAAGAAGGAGGTCTCTCATTTCCCTGCTCATGAGTCGTATGTGAGGTCAAGTGCTGTCAGAGATCGACCGGCAGCGGCTGTCATTCCTTGATTCGACCAGATAGCGAGGATTTGGCGGCGGCACCGATGGTGATGATGGTGGTGGTGGTGATGACGATGAAGCGGGAGGGAAAAGCTTGTGAAAGCACATATCCAGGTGGAGTGTTATGCCAAGAGGCGTAAATTTAGGTGAGTGATATGCAGCTGATGCTCGCGGCACAGTATTTTGAGTGAGTGCCATTGTATTGTCGCGCGTGAGATAGACGAGATGACTCAGACAATTGAAACGACCAACAACCAGGCATACTGAGGGCATTTCACAGAATGACAATAGACAAATCTCGCATTGTCGGACAAGGGGTTTTCCCATAAGTTCGCTCATGTCAGCAGTTCCTGACTCTTCCTTCTCGCCTACTACGTAGTAATGCAGCCCAAACAATCGACAGGATTCTTGTTCGTGCCATGCTATTGCACCGTTCGTCTGTCAAGCCTGAAGACCGCGGTAAAGCAGCGTAGTGTGAGGTGCGGTCCGTGATCCGCACCCGTGGCTGCTAAAGAGACGCCCTGTACTACGAAGGGAGCCATTCAGCGACCCTTGTCAGCACTTCGACTCTAGACTCTGGGCGGTCGAGAGAGCAGCCCCGTCGTCAACTAACCAGTCGCGCGGCCCATGGCTGCAGGAAAAGGCGCCCAGCGAGGTTCACTCGCGCCAGAAGGACCAAGAATGTGAGAGAGCGCGAGAGTTGCGGATGAGGATGGAGGGGGGTTGGAGCTTGGACGACACAGTATTCCCAAGCGAGACGCCAACACCTGCGCCAGAACTAGAACTAGAACCAGTTAAAGAAGGGATGCGCAAGAGTTGATCGGAAGTTGCGGTAGTATCCAGAGACGGAGACATTCCGTCCTCTGTGCCTTTTATAGGTACCGTCAGTACCTGACGTTGAACTACTATCGTAGATATGGTCTACTCCAGCTGTTAGCGGTAGCTAACGCTGGAGACGTTTTGTTCTACATACCAAGCAAACTCAACAGTAGCCCCCATTTCGACCGCCGCCAACTGATACATCCGCCTATCCTGCTCAGCCAGGTCATGTAAAAAGAAGCTGCATTTTGGGGCCAAATTACTGGTGACGTGATATGCCTGACCACAGTTGAGGATGCCATCACTGTAAGGTATCCAGTATCGGGCTGAGGTTGCTCAGACCCTTGAGCTTGAGACGACCAGGGTTAGGTACCACTTGCGCAGGGTACGCACGTTACCGTACTCTGCAGCTCCGGCGTAAGTACTCTGGAGCTGTAGGTACTTGTTGTAGACGAGGTACCGTCGATAGCTAGGCGAGTGACGCCGTGTGAAGCGCCACGCCGCCGCGACCACGGAGAACTAGAGTTGTGTCTTTGGGATTGGAGACTCGACGGCGAGTTGAACAACTCGAATACAAAGTCAAGCATCAGTGGCATTTGCAATGGATGATGTTGTTATTGGTTATGTCTCTTTACCGCATGCTCCAGAGTTTACACCCATTTCATCTCTTGATAAGAATACCGCTATCTATTCAAGACTCGAGTATCACGTTAAACCTCTACTCCTCGGTAATTGACTACTGTACGGATGGATACCTTAGTTTAGGAGCTGCTATACGGCCACCATCCATCGTCACCAGCACAACCATAACCTACTAAGGACCAACACCAGGACCAACACCAGGACCAACACCAACCGCGCGCCCCGGCCGCTGCCCGCCCACCTTTACCTCTTGGATCCATTTCCAGGGTCCCCTGGCCCCCGGTCTTTTACTCTCCCACCCTCCTGTGTAGTAACGAAGTCTCCTGCAGTTTTTCTTAGTGTTCTGTTTCGAAGTCTCATCGACAAGGCTCTCACCTCACTTCACTTCACCTCACCTCACCTCATTGCTGGTCTTTCTCTGCATTGCTCAATAACTGAGGAGGCCAACACGAGCTGAAACAAATCTGAGCGCTTCTGGTGTTACTCGAATCGTGCTGGTGAATCCGAATTCTGACTACAACTTCGTATCTCATCTGGCCATGCTCTCAAGAGTGCCACTGCCCTTGTCATTGCCGCCGTCGTCTTTTTTAGCTTGACTTGAGCCCGAGCCTGGCGTTCTAGCTTTCGTTTATTCGTGTCTCTACCGACTGCCCTGGGTTGGGTTGGGTTGGACTGGACTGGGCTGGCCTGGGGCTCTATCATATCCATCCCATCCTATCCTGTCCTGTCCTGTCCTATCCTCTCTCTGCTTTGCCGGCACACCCTCACTTCATCTTGGATCTCACTCTAATCTCGATCCTTCTTCCTTTTTCCCCTTCATCCCCTTCCATCCCCAAACAAACCTTCCGGTCTTGTCTCTTTTCCTTTCCCCCCTCCACTCAAAGGACCCCCTCTCTCGAAACCAGACCTAACAAGGCCAAGCCAGGCCTGATTGATCTGAGCTCCCCGCCACGAACACCCCCAGCCAATTTTTTTTCTTTCGCCCATTACAGACGCACTTCGAGTTAATCGCGCGTCAAAAACCTACCGACGCCCCAAGCGCCGCGACTCTCGTTTTCCCGTCGTCATTTCTAAACTACAACCACCCGACTTTCCGCTGCTTTACTTCACTTACGAGTGATACTCTCTCCCATTAGTCGTTTGTCTGCGAGCGCGCATGTAAAAAGGCTTTCAGGCTGTCTATTCACTTGATTTTCGCTCTTTACGTCGGTTATTGTTGCCCAATACAATCCGGTCCAGTCTCAAATCTACTTAGAATCGCAGCAAGAAAGCGAGACCACAGTCTGGTTACTGGTACTGTCTCGCCTTCTCTACAGCGAGTATCGTCCGCATACATTCTTTGACTTTCAATCTCATCCACACTCAACCTCAATTTACTTTCCGCCACAGTCGCCTACGGCTTTGACGTCGACTTTTGATTTGAATCATCGAATTGTAGTGGCAGGGACAGACTTGTATTGGCGATTCCTTGGTGGATATCGATTGCGCTCATCTCAACCCCATTCAACCTTGGTCAACTTCCTGCGCCACGCTTTCTACACCTTGGACTGGTTGAGGTTTCTCACGACTCTTGCGCCCACTATTCACGGCCCCGTCAATTATATTCCTGGACTTTCAAACTGTAAGTCGCGCGCGCTATATTCAGTCTCGTGAAGGCCCCCAGTCTCACGGCTTTCACGGCCACCCACGGAACGCCCGGGATCGACTTCAATTGCGCCTCATTCCCACGACTCTGGGATATTGATCTGGAATCGCCCGCTTCCAGGCTTCCTTGTGCGATCTCTTGACCTTTCACGCGACTCACCTATCTCATTGTATTGTGTGTGTGTCGTCGCTCACCCGTCCTCAGTCGGTCTAATATGTCAACATTTACCGCCCTCAATGGGGGCTCACCCAGAACTTCTGATCCACCTACTGTGACTGTCGAAAAGAGCCCAGTCATGGACGAACGACCACACAGCACGGCCGCGACTCAGCTTCCACCTACACCAGAAGTATCAGCAAACCAAATACCTCCCCAAAGCGCGGATCGCCCATCTTTTCAATCACCTGGTTATCCCGATGTAGAAAGTTCTCACAAGCGAAAGCGCTCTGACTCTGTTGAGCTGCGACGAGAACATATTATCCACGATCACTCACCCGAATCTGCTCACCCTCACCACGAATTACGCGAGCCTTATGGAACCCCTTCAAGAGATTACCGGCCTTATGGTGATGAGCACCGGGATAAGGAGTCTTGGTATGCGCATCAGGCACGCGATGAGCGTAGTTATGACTCTCAACAGAATTCTGCTACCACTCCCCATGGTCAGACAGAAGAGCAGATTGGCGATGCGCTTCGCAGGGCTACTGGCCAGATGGACCACGGCGACTACGGTAGCCCTGATGGTGATGACCACTCCATTATCTATGGTGGCCAGTACGAGCAAAGACGTGACGGAGTTCTACAGCATGACCCCAAAAAGCGAAAGAGGAATTTCAGCAATCGAACCAAGACTGGCTGCTTAACCTGCCGCAAGCGCAAGAAGAAGTGCGATGAGCAGAAGCCCGAGTGTAAGTAACTTTGCTCTTTTTCATAGTTGGCGTGTGACACTGACACGCTCTCAGGTGGAAACTGCCTTCGTGGTAGTTTTGTCTGCGCGGGCTATCCGCCTCAACGCGGGCCAGGGTGGCAGAAACCCGATAACAAGGCCGCAGCAGTTCCTCTCGAGTCCAAGGACCCGACATACGTGCCTCCAGGAGCTTACGGGATGCCACAGCAAAGTCCTTATGGCAATCAACCTGTGAAGCGCGAATCCCTGCCACCGTATCGCGGCCAGGCCCTTCGAATTGACCCCCCACAAGGCCGCCCTTTGGTGACCGACGACGACCGGCCAACGGCATCAACAATCCCCAGCGCGTCTGTTACCAGTCCTGACAACAAACTTTCTGCTTTGCCTTATACTCCTGCAAACGTATTTCCAACTCCTGTCAGCGCAAATCCTCAACCACCACCGCCCTTTGGAGAAAGAATGGCCAAGGAATATCAACGTGTGCCTCCGCTGCACGATCTGAGCCGGACAGAGCCTGAGTCTGCTCACCCGGGGAACCAGCTTCCACAGATCAACATCCTCCATCCAACGAGAACCAATAGCCCGGCTCCTCCCCCGCCTGCGCCGACCTCGAATGCCCAAGTCGCCGCACAGCTGGCTCTATCGCATTCTCAGTTCCCCCAACGACGGACGCAAAAAGAGGAGATGTTGTCGGGACGACATTACTACCCTTTTGACAAGGAACTCTGTCTGGAGCGCGAACGCTGTGCAGCCGCCTGTTGGAGGTTCAATAACCTCACAACACCTCCGACTAATGGTGTTTCTCCCGAAGAACGTGCTCGACTGTTCCTCGAGATTCTGCAACCTCGCGACCCAGTTCGAGTTTCTCCTACTGAAGCGTCTCCTGTCACCAACGTGGGCCGTGTAGGCAGACATGTCGCCGTAGAGACACCCTTCATTTGTGACTACGGCTACAACATCACCATTGGCCACCATGTGAATATCGGCCGCAACTGCACCATCAACGATGTATGCGAGGTCAAGATTGGCGATAACTGTGTGATTGGGCCAAATGTTAGCATTTTTACAGCTACTCTGCCCATCGATCCCAAGAAACGCCAGGGCGGCCAAGGTCCTCAGATGGGCAAGCCGATTACCATTGAGCAGGACTGTTGGATTGGTGGAGGTGCTATCATCCTTCCTGGAAGAACTATCGGCAAAGGCAGCACTGTCGGTGCTGGGTCGATTGTTACCAAGGTATGTTTGAATGATGCAAGTGTCAACGAAATAGATATTAACTCATGATCCAGGATGTTCCTCCCTTCACCATTGTAGCTGGCAACCCTGCAAGGGTCCTTCGCGGCATCGCATCTTAATGGTTACATCTTGCGTTTGTTTGTTTCTCACCTTCATCCATTGTTACGATACCCCAGCGTATTCACATGTGTAAAGTCAGCACTGTCCTTGGCTGCTAGGTCACACAGTGGCTACAAAAATGCTCACGCGAATACGAATGGAGCCAAGCGTTACGAAAGTTTCGGCGTTGCATCTTATGGATTGTTTTATTTTCTTTTATTTGCTTAGGTATTTACACTGGAAGGACTTTTGTTATTTGAGCGGGATACAAGTACGGAAAAAGCGATTGTAATTGGCGGCGCTAGAGCCTTTATTGTGTGGGACATGAGCCGTTCTGTGAGGCAGAAAGCCTCATGCGACGGAATGAAATGAAATGGAACGGGAGGACGGACGAGTGTGATGAATCGGGATGGTGGTATTTGCTTTTTGGTTTGTGTTGCATGTGCTACGACTTATGAGAGATAAACAAGCCGGGTCGAGACCTGCAGGAAGATATCCATCCATGTTATTAATTGTTAGCCTGTCACAAGTTAATTAAATAGCTGAGTTTTATGTGTGTCTGGTACGACTGAGTACTGATTTTATTGCGGTCTGTTTAGTAGTCTTTCAATATGAGTTATCATGAGATATTGTGATCTTTCACAGTCAATTCTATAAGAGATTGCGCCATTAATACATTGCTTGACATGCACCATAAGCTTGTAACTTCTTTTCTACAGAAGATACCTAGTGCCTGAGTAAACAACCCTAAACAAAGGCGTTGTGTTGTAATGAACCCTAACTTTCTTGTGGCCTCTGATGCGGCCAGTTCGTTGACCAGTCGCGTAACAATAAATAAACAGAGTATCCGAGTCCCTTTATAATGTTCCCCTGGTTACTATAGCGATGCTGATAATAATTACATATGTGTGGCGTTGGGGCATATGCAACCCTAGAGTTGACCGACAGATAGCTGGATTGCAACTTGTTAGGACCCAACAGACACAGAGTCGACTGATAGAAGACCAACCCAATCAAAGCCTTCAATAGGGCCAAAGAAACTGTTCAAAGAGAAGAACTCTTCGCAATCACCAGAGTACTCTAGATCTGTCATGGTGAAGTCCGGGATGCTGTTGACCATAGTTGTCTCGCTGTAAGGATATGTTGTGTCAACAAGACCCTGTGTCGCCAGATTCTCGAATCTGGCGATTGGCATGTTAATGCGGTTGAGTGTTTCACGGATAACCTTCGCGCCGTGCCTTGCGTCTTTGGAGTGTTTACCACGCTCTTCCCACGTCTTGTAGACACGTTCAAGTATTTGAGTACGCTGTAGGCGGTCTTGGGAACTTGTTATCGGTTAGTTACGTTTAGTAGAGCAGTAAACTTAACCTACTTTATATCGGTCGATTCGTAGAGGTCTAGGCACAAAATCATAGCTGCTACGAGAAAATCATGCAGCGTCAGGCTCGAAAGTAAGAAACGGTCGTGATGCATACGGCCCCCTTCTTGGATCTCGTGCTCAAACTCGAGGTGAATCTCAACAACTCGTAGAGCCGCAGCACGACAAAGCTCACGGGATACCCGGTACACATCCTGGTTCTTGTCAACGGTGAGATAGGGGCGGTGAAGCACACATATGGTCTTGAGATATGAGACCTCTATGATTAATCGGTGCATTATGGTGTGTCCTGGAACGTCAAAAGGTGTGGTAGCAATAGGACGAATATGAAAGCATTCGGGAACGCTACCATGATAAGCCTCCAACTCGACCTGGAGCCCCATCGTCTCCTCATAAGGCGGCGATTCAACCCGAAGAACATGCCGAAGGACGCGACGTAGCAAACGGCAGAGATGAGATTTGGTCTGCCAAGCTAGCATGGGAGTTGGCTCTGTCGGAGGACGTGACTCAGGCACGTTTGTATCTTCATCAAAGTCGTCGTCAGACAGATTGCGAGGGTGTCCTGCATCACAGACCTCTTGATACACCATAGGAGGCATACCAAGCTGAAATGAGAAGAGAAGATCGGAAGTTTGCACCGTGAACCACGTGCGTCGACGCATCTCAGCCTCAAAGGGTTTGATATTGGGTGATACTCTAGCTGCGTCAAGATGATAGCCTCTACGCTGGGCGAGACGAACGGCGAGTGAGTAAAGAGACCATATCGTAGCATCCGAGTCTGTCTTCTGAGCATTTCGGGAATGGGCATACATCATGATCGCCTCAACTGAGTAAGGTCTAGCCTTGAGATACTCTCCTGTGACGAGGCACTGAGCAGAGCGTTGGAGGTAGAACTTTGGTTCCTTTACGGACTCGAGGCGAAGGGTCTGGATCTTGGATATCATGGCGCCGAGGCTGAATATGGAGAACATGATGCTCATCCATAGAAAGTTGGACTTTCGGGGATCAGCCCATACGAGCTCGTAACGACGCCAAAAGTGTCGCTCGTGGATAAAGGGTACAGCTAGGAACTTGGCGTCGAAGTAGGTGTTGACGAGGACATCGGCGTCTTGGCGAGAGGGCATGCTGTTGCGGACATCGTTGATCGTGATCAGGGAGATTCCTCCAAGTACAATGTCTGGTCCAGGGACTGAAGTCTCGGGCTCTTCAGGTTGATCAGACTCGTCTTGCGTGTTGAGAACGCTTTGAATATCGTGTATACTCTTGAAGACGGCCTCCCACGATGTCTCTCCATGATAAGCAGCATCGGATCCTTCTTCAGTCCCTTGAGGGAGAAGTCCACTGGTATCCCTTCCAGTTGTAGTATTACTCTGAGCTCCTGAAGCCTCGGATGCCGCAGCCAGACGCATCACAATCTCCTCGAGCTTGGACACTTTGAGCTGCATCTCCTGTCTGCCCGCCAAGGCACTCGCCTCTCCATACACACAAGCATTCGGATCACCGCGCTTGACACAGGCGCCGCATGAGGGCTTTACCCGGTCACATTTTGACTTGCGCTTCTGGCATATTGTGCACGAGACCGACTTTCGATTGCGGGTGACGCGGTGGGTGTCTGTTGCTCGGAAGACACCCGTGAAATGCTTCATCTCTGAACCAGGCATGGTTGACTCATTGGTTGTACGCTTATTTGTGATATGTGTCTGGTGATCAGAACGTTTTCCAACTGTGTTGACTCGAAGGTGTAGTTATCGATGATTAATGATTAGTTGTAACGAGACTCCTACGACTCGGCTCAAAGAACGGCGCGACTTTATATACCAACACGGAACTTTTAGCCAATGAGAATTGCATATATCCAGAAGACGAGGTTTCAGGTAAGTGCTGGCCATTCGGTCCCTTTGTCTATGGATGAGATCGAGTATAGGTTACTAGTCCATGCGCCCAGGTCGAGTGGGGATTGAAACGAACGGCCCTTCAACTCCACCTGTAAAGAAAGAGTTTATAATCAAGATGATAGATAATGTATGTAGAGCGTGTTGACAAAGTAGCAGACAAGGTATAAGGGAGACAAGTTTAGTCTTATAGTTTAGATAATTTATGTCCGAAACCCCGAATCAAAGACCGGAGTCAAACCGGGTCGATGGATCACTTAAAGCCGCCAGCTCATTAAATAGTCTCAGCCATAAAGCTTCAGCTGAAAACTATGTGCATATTGAGTGACGTATTAAATCAGAAATGTCATTTCCAAAACAACTCCTCATTCGCTTTTTCCGCGCAAGAGACTCCCTTGTTATCCATCATACGTCTAAAGTTCCACCGAGCACCTGTTAATGCTATGTGATATGTGTGATATGCCAATAAGTGGTGATACATGCAGCATTCATCATGTCGCTGCGCCAACCCATGCTCAACAACTCTATCCCGTTTTTTGTTATACATACAGTTACTGCGACTGGCTCTCTTCCAGCCTCTTCTTGTTCTCGTCGATAATCTTTTCCATCATTTCCAGCGCCTTAGTCTGGTCCTTTAATTTCGCAAACGCCTTGAAAGTGTACATGTCTGGTTTGTACCCAGCGGCCTCGAGATCTTGTAGTGTGCCAACCGTCTGAGACAAGTTCTGCATCGAGGCGTAGCCCTTGGCAAGTGTGTTCCAGGTGACATCGTTAGGTGCCAGGTTGTGCTCTCGCATGGCCTGGAGCACCTGCTCCGCCAGCATCTTCTCTTTCCGCATGAAAAGACCACGGATCAGAATGCTGAACGTGAACATGTTCGGCGCTGGGTGGATTGGAGGGTCTCCAGAAAGCCCTGCCACCTCCTTACCCTCTTCCTTTGCCCTCGTGCTCAACGAGTCGCGAAGCATATCGCCAAAGACTTGCAACGCCGGGCGGAGCAAACCTCTCCGCTCAAGCATGACCAGAATTATGGTATCGTGAATCAAAGCTCCCTGCTCTTTGACCAGTTCCTGGGCCCAATTTCGCCCAGACCCACTCTCTTCTAAACGAGACTTGAAAAAGGAATAGAAAGACATCAAATCATAAGGTCGGTAGAGACTCTTGATATATGCTCGCAACATGATTGCCAGAGTCTGCGTATTTGGCTTTTGTCGAGGGGCATCGTTGCTTTCGAAGAACTCATCGACAACTGGAATGATAGTATTCCTAAACTCCCACTCTCTTCTCGGACCAGACCTGAACTTCTCGGGGCCGTCTGCGTTGTCCTGCCCCAGGATAAGGGGCAGAGTATCAGGCAGCAGCCACTGAAGAGGCTCTAGGTCAAATTTCTTGGCGTAGATGCGAAGCATCTGTCCAAATACAGGGAGAACCCACGGCGGCGAGAGTTTCCTCTCACGGCACTCCATCTCTGCAAAATAGAAGATGGAGTGAAGTGTGTTGTTGAGAACGTCCACATATGGCACCTTTGCTGCTCGAGCGACGTCGAGAGCAAGTTTTATGTTGGATGCTTGGAGGCTATTCTTGGCACCCCTGAATACGGTGGTATAGCATCGGGTGTCAAGCTCAGCACCATTCTCTGCTAACAAGAGCGGGAGTCGGACAGCTTCTGCGATATCGCCTTGCAAACATAGGGACTCAACCAAAGCTGTGAAACTGACCAGATTAGGAGAGAAGCCCCGTTCAAGGAAATACTCCATAGCCCGCTGGGGCAAGAAGGCATGCTCTGAGCTGGACCACGCATCTGCCGTTGCCCTAGTATATAATAGAGTGGTGATAACACTCGCAACGGCCGCCGAGTTCAAGTCATGGCCTTCTTCTGTGATGCCCTGTAGAATCTCGAATGCTTTTTCTTTGTGCGCATTGCTACTCGCAAGCTTGCTGGCATAAAATAGTAGGGTGTTTCGGTGCAACTTAATACCCGATCGTCGCATAATTTGATACATTTCTGCTGTTTGTTCAACTGGTAGCTTCTTCGCAAGATGGCCCAGGGTATGTTGACGGAATGGCACATGGCCTGAAGGAAGATCTTCCACCAACTTAGCAAAAAGCTCAAGCACCTCATCGGCTTTCGTAATGCGATCTCGCATAACCTTGATGTCGTCGAGTTTGAGATTGTCGATACAAAAGTGAGCCACGTCGTTAATCGCGTAGCCGGGAGGTAGAGGGTCCAAGGTGGCCTCGAGAACCTGTACCGCCTTTTCGGGACGTAGATTGAGGGTCGATAACATGGTAGTTGGCCACTTGTTTTTTCGAGTCTCGACATCAAGAGTTCGCCAGGCCTTTTCCATATCGGAGACGCTATCCAGTTCAAAAAGCCATTTCCCATCTTCTCGCCATGGCCATGAATTGGGATTCTTAAGATCCGCAACCATTTCCAACTTTCGCTTCCAAAAATGGAACTTGTGTCTCACAGTAACCAACTCAGAGCCAGAGTATTGACGCCGCAAATACCTCGATTGATCGTAGTTTACCTTCTCTTTCTTTTGTTGTTCCTTGGCCTTGAGACGCTTTTCGGCAGCCTTTCGAGTATATTCTGTATCCCTATGAGGTCTGCGTTGGTGAAATCGGTCGACTTGTGAGTCCCTTGGGGGACTCCTCCTCCTTCTCAACCCTGACTCCCGGTTTTCATCATGCCCCTCGGAGCTATGTTGATTCCGTCCACACTCCCTTTCCAAGCTTGATGTTGTCTGAGAATCTTGCGCAGGCTCGGCTGTGTGGACGTCGGAGGGTTTCGGAGATGCGTTACGAGGCCGCAATTGCGCCAATATCTGTGGTCCGCCTTCTGGGAATGATGGTTGAGCTTCGAGATGATATGACCGAGTAAATAGCGAACGGTTCCTTGTAGTATTCAGTCGAAGCGCAAGAAAAGTAGCTCGTCGTGTCCATGCCTGCGCCGTTACAGAGGACTCGAGCCTCGTGCAGGCGCGGAACATGAGAGCCGCAGGCATTTCCTCCAATTCGGCGTTATCTCGAGGTCAGCCGTCTGCATAATGATCCCCAAGCGAGTCGTGAGGTCGTTGCGTCGCCCGGGATTTCGGAGTCGAACATCGAGGTTGAAATTGCCTTCAATTCGGAAATTCTAGGCCTTTTCCGAAGTCGCTCATGGATGGCACCTCTATAATTTCAGTTTGCGCTAGCGACTTTACAGACCGAACCCCCGTCGTTTTTTTAGTGGCGCTTGGCCTAGGTTGCAGCGGCTCTTAGCACGCGGCGGGTGATGGGCGATTGACGCGCTTGGGAACGTCCATCTTGAATTTACATTTTACACCCCGCCAACCTTGAAGCTTCACCACTTCGCGAATCGTTCAGATTCTCACTGGCCTTACATTCATTTAAAACCCATACACTAATCCCGACTGTCATTTACCATGTCTTCACACGCTAGCCTCAGCGCTGCTTCGGATGACCGAAAAGCCAGGCTCGCCAAGCTCAAGAACCTCAAGCGCAAGCAACCAGGCGACGAAATCGTTGCGCCAGAATCAGAACGAGCCACGTCTCCTCCCGCAGAGCCAGATGTATCACGACTTCGCGTATCTGGCCGTAACTACGACCCCGAGACAAGAGGCCCCAAGCTTGGCTTCGAGCAAGATCCAACTCTCAACCTCGAGAAGCCGACCCTCGAAGAACAGGCCGCCGAGGTGGAAGAAGAGGTCAAGCAAAAGGCAGAAGAAGAAGCCCAGGGTGATAGAGGAGTCGATTTATTCAAACTACAACCGAAGAAGCCGAATTGGGACTTGAAGAGAGAACTCGACAGGAAGATGGAAGTACTCACCGTTCGGACGGATAACGCCATTGCGCGCTTGGTGCGCGATCGCATCACGGGTGCGCAAAAAGCTGCTTCGAAGAACCAGGCGATCGAGGATGCTCAAGGTACTGGAGAGGCAACTGGTATGGATGGTGTAGCATTGGTAGAAGGCCTCAGGGTTAGGGAACAAGAGGAGGAGGAAGAGGAACGTCGCGAAAGGGAAGAGGATGCTGCATTAGGTGCCTGAACAGCCAAAACTGTCTGTTGTACGTTGAATTTTGCCTCGTCGTCTTTTGTATTACATTTTAGGGGTTCGGCGCCTTGTGCGATCATGTTACACTATGTCTACAATTATACCCAACGATCATCTTCCTCCTTTGTTCATAGCCCGGGTCATGGCTAATCGTTGACTGAAAGGGCTCAAACTTCGCTCTCGCGGTTGCTCTTGAGGAGGCGGATCTCTGCGATCATGTCCTCTCCCATCAATCCTCCCTCGAGGAGGCGCTCTCTCACGGTCATGTCGAGTGTTGGACCTGTCTGGCCTCTCATGGCGCCTTCCTCTGGGCTCGGGGGACCTCGAACCACCAAAGCGTTGTCGCCGAGGCCCATCTGGACTCTGCGATTCTGATGAATATCCCCTTGACCGCTTGGCAGGCCCGCTTTCTTTGACGGGAGGTAAAGGATCACGGGAACGGTACTGGTCACGGCGGTCATAGCCTTCGGGGGAGCGACTATCGCCGGATACAGGGCGTCTGCGCTGAGGCTCAACTCGAGGGCTTCGGCTCCGGTTCGAGCTAAGACTGCGGCTACGGCTTCGACTGTCATCGCGACCGCCGCCTCGTGAGTCGGGCTCTGCATCAGAGTAAGGGCTTCGCCCCCGTCGCGCATGAAATGGAGACCTGGCCCTGTCCTTACCAGGCGATGGAGACCTCGACGCTCCCGTTGAAATGGTGGAAACTGAGTGTGAAGAGACGGACCTATGGCGCTTTGCACTAGATTCGATCAACTCATCATCCCTTTCCTCGCGCTCGCGCTTGCGGGCTCGTTCAGCCTCAGCTTTAGCCAACTCCTCATCCGCAACACCTTTCCTGAAGAGGTCGTCAGTAAACAGAAAGCGAAGTTTGTACTGGAAAAACCTACTTCTTCTCCAGGGGGTTCAGTGTCTCATTTGTGAGCTTGGGCACAAGCTTTGGGTTTTGAAACTGCTGAGACCGCGATGGACGCGACACGTATGGACGCTCCTGAGTAGATGATTTGCATTCATAAGAGTAATGGCGTTCTAAGATAGTCAGCACAAACGCATAGTGATGAAGGTCTGATATACATATCTCTCTTTAGACATTTTTGGCATTGGACGTTGGCAGGCGTTGACCGAGATGGGCCGCCGCGGCCTCTGTAAGTAAACATTCAGAATATGCGTCTGAACTTGACTTTTGGCAAAGAATTTGGATAAAACAATCAAAGGATAATAACTCCTATTTGGATACCGCTTGCGAGTTCTTGCTTAAGGCTTACTTATGCCAATGTTAGTGTTGTTGCATCAGTGTTAGTAGACAGTCTTGCAACAGCCTGGATGATCCTTTGGTGATGTCGTCTCAATCACGTGACCTCGAAGCATTCTCAGTAGTACGTACCCCAGACACTCGCACGGGCATGGATTCCAGGTTGGAACCTCCGTCTACCTACGGGGCAAACCTGAGCTGCCTTGCTCTGTCAGTCGCTTCAGTTTGAGTGAATGGCTCAAGTCTAGCCGTATTATACGGAAGAGAAACAACAAAGTTCTTTGATTCTTGATAGTAAGAGCAGTTACTCTCAGTATTGAGATATCCACTTCAGAGGGTGGCATTTCCTGTCAGGTAAGTTTTGGAAGATACATCATATGTCTAGATCAGGTGAAGGCAGCCTTGCAGTCCAAGCCCACAGGAGGCGAAAATATGGACTATCTTTTGTAAAATCTTGGTATGTCATGTGTTTTCATCCCCCTTGATGCTCTCCTGAGTGCTTCCCCAGGACCATAGACTACATGATATATGAGCCCTTGATATATGCAAATGAGAGATAGCAATAGTCAATCTCGGCTATGTTTGAGCACCTGGGTAGTCAAGATAAAAGGGGAGACGTGCACAACAGCTGAGGTTGAAAACAAGAGGTTACATAAGAATTCAATCTTTTTTTCAAAGATTGTTTCAACTCTGCCGGCCGCTTAGAAACAAAGGCGCCACACAGTGACGGGAAGTGGGAATGGCTGCTGGGGCTGGATCTTGAAGGTTCAACAAGGTGGAGGGAGTTTCAAAAGGGAATCTCATCAACAGTTGACTTTCCCCTTTACATACGGCATGTCGGAGCTTTTCAATCTCTCATAAAACAAACATCTTATTCCCTTGCCAAAGTCAGCAATTTCGCTCTCGTCACAAAAACAAAAATAGATCATCATTATAAAAGCTGCCCTTGGCTCTTAATACACCGTTATAATCCGAGCAAACGCCAGCCGTGGGACTTTTTCTACAACAGCCTCCACAATGAACTTAGTCTTTTCACTTTTACTGGACACCTGCAATTTTAGTGGTCCTCTCAGCACATCCTCAGCGTCTCCTCTCACTGTGTGCCCTGCCGTGCCGCTCGGTCCACACCTCACAAAGTGACAGCCCAGGGCAGGCAAAGTCCCGTCAAAGTGCAAGCACCTCCTCCCACGCTTCCCCCTCCAAACCTCGACTAACCAACTACATCCAGCCCACCAGCACAACACCTACGACAGAGCATCGCATCGCCCCGTCTTTTGCTGTGCGCCTCGGGCCGCCTTCGTCAGCTTGACTTGACTTATTATATCTCGTCTTTCGCTTCCCGCCATTCGTCTGGCCTTGCGACCTGAGCGATACACCACAGGGCGTTCAGTTGGGTTTCCTCTCGACCTCCATCACCGATTTTAACCCCGTCTTACTACGGAAAAGAGGCCGCATCGCAACATCCATTTCAGCCAGGACAGAGATTGGGCAGCCAAACGGCGTACAACAACCATCACTTTCTCCGAACAGAATCAGTTGGGGAACAATGTATTTTACTACACGACGATGAGCACCGAGACTCCGTTTTCCTTCTGCTGGTCCGCTTCCATCGATTTCGCTTCTTGATTTTCCCCATACTGTCCTTTCTGTTCCCGTCATCACCGCTGCAGTCTCAGCCGCAGCCGCAGTTGTAACTAAGCTTGAGCTGCAGCCTCACCTCGTACCTGGTCAACGGTTGCTCTCATTCTCCTGTCTCATATCATCATTCGCATTTCTCCCGCCTGCGCTATTGGATTGGCTCTGTAGCCTCTATCGCCGCCCATCATGGCTACTGCACAAGTGTCTCCTGATCTTCCCAAACCCTCGTTCGCCAAGGTAAATTGTCCCCGTGCTCATCTCTATAAGTGGTTCTCTTCGGTCGGAAGAATCATTGTATTCATGACTGTGACTAACTCGTGCTCTTCGATAGGTCGCTGCCTCTGTTTCTAGAGATTCTGCACCGCCTGCGATTCGACGGATAGCAACCCCGAATAAAGAACCATCCATGAGCTCGACGACACCGCCCACGTCTTCGGCACCCGTGATTGCAAATGGCCGATCCGGCAAGGCACCAGCCGGCAAGACGCCCTCCCCTCAACCTGGCCCGGCCGAACAGAGAAGCGGTGAAGACAACTTTGTAGGATCCTTAAACGACTTGAGTCTGAGGGAGAAAGCACCTAGCCTCGTCGTCAACGGCAGCAGGCCATTGGCCCCCGAGCGGCCTGCGGTCATCGTTGGTAGAGACAGCGGATCCGACGATTCTCAGAGAGCAGACTCCAGTTCCGAACTTGGCACCAAACCCCCTAGCCTAGACGGAAAGAGCATCACTTCGGGCACGACATTTGCCCTTGACGAGAAGGAGTCGCTCAGGCCTGATGATAGCGCCAGCGTCAAGGCCGCTGCAGAAGATGACGATGCGTTCTCTATCCGTGGTTCCCTAGTTGCCGGCTCTCGAATGGGTTCAGAAGTAGCTGCGCGAGCTCGAGGCATTCCCCTTGGTGATATTCCCGAGCGTAGGCTACCGCAGCAGGCCCCAGGCGTCGTAACCCAAGGGGTTCTGACCCCTCAAAGCTCCTCATCTGAGCAGCCTCCCGGTGCACCTCTGGGTGCAGACGGTTCTTCAGATGCCCTCAACGTTATTTATCGACAAGCACCCGATGAGAAACTTCTTGAGGCCATGGCATCGCCCAAAGATAGACTCTTTCTACTCAGGTTGGAGAAGCAGGTTATCGATTTTGTCCAGGATTCAAAGTATGTCTGTCTACTCCAAATCATTGCGAGCTATATTAACCGCTTCGTCCAGAGAACCATACATGGACCTGCCACCGTCAAACTCATTCTGCAGGATGTTGACGCACAAACTGGCTGATTATTATCATATGACACACTCTTTCGAGCCTCACGTAGGATCTGTACGCATCTTCAGGACACCTTTCTGTCGAGTTCCTACTTCGCTGGCTCTCATCAACCCCAGCCCCAGTGCGCCGAGCAGCAGCACTCCTCCTCCAGCTGTCCTGCCCAAGAAGATCATGCGACGCGGCCAGGATAGCGAAGGCGGACCGAGTGCTAGCCCCTCCAAGCCCACATCTGAGACTGGTAGTGACGCTAAAGATAAGCCTGCTGCCAATCAAAAGTATGTTCACGATGTCGTAGGCTATTGAAGGACGCTCGAAGCTGACTGTCACCAGATTATCCCGGGAAGAACGTGAGGAGTTGTACAAGCTAGCTCGCGAGCGCATTTTCGGTAGCTCGGAAGAAAATATTACAGGTATGTGATGAGAAAATACGAGTTTCAGAATAAACTCTGACAAGAAAAACAGAAGAGGTCGATAATGGGGTTTCGAGAGCCAGCTCTGTCTCTGCCAAGGATAAGTCCAACTTGGGGAAGAGGGGCAAAACCGGCAAGCAGCGACGCGATGATTCTGACAGTTTCGATTCACGGCACCAATACACGCCGTACTGGGGACCCCAGCAACAGACCTGGGTCCCTCAACCACAGTACATGCCGCCGCCAAATCCTCAGTATGGTGCTCAAGCATCACCGGCACCAGGATATCAAGGTCAGATGGGCCCGGTCTATACTCAACAAGGCCCCGGATATCCTGCAATGCCCAGTATGGCTCCAAATCAGCCTTACCCACAATACTCCGTGCCTCCGGTATGTTCTACCCTGATCAAGGTTATGACACAAATACTAAGTTGTTTCATTAGTACGCTCCCCAAGCCAACCAGCCACGCTACCCAGCTGGCGGGAGTCCTATGACTAACTATGGTGCTCCTGTACCTCCAGCGGGGCCTCAGCAATCGGCATGGCAGCCGGGTTTTGCTCCTCCTACTCAGTACCAGCCAAGAGGAGGTACCCCTACCGGACCCCAGGGGCAGATTGGAATTCCCTACGCCTTCGGCCAGCTCCCAGCAAATATCAATCCCCATGACCCTAAGAGCCAACACCCTATCCCGGGAAGCTACAACCGAAACCATGCCTTTAATCCCAAGACACAGTCGTTTGTGCCCGGTGGCGGCATGGCTCCTGTTCAGCCTCCTCAACCGCCCTTTACTGCCCCTGGATCGCATCATGGTAGCCCTCAAGTTGGGTCGCCTCACCTGGCTTATCCTGGCGGCTATCAACAGCCAATGCCTCAACCTTATGGAGGTGGATATGGTATGGTGAGGCAGGGCTCCAGCAGCTCCATGCCTGCGTATCACTCTCCTCGTGTGGCTCATGTTCAACATGCACCACCACCGCCTCCGCCTCCGATGCCGCAAAACCCACAGCATATGGTTCCTCAACCTCTCCCTAATCACCCTCCGTCTTACACTATTCCTAACCGACCCAACATCCCTCAGGGGCCTAGCCAACCCTTTTCTCATTTGCCGACATATGGCAACCCGGCAACTCTACCTCAAAAACCAGCTACTGGAATTTAAACATCAACAAAAGGGGGAAGCATGATATGGTGTTCACAAGTTGGGAGACCCATTAAGGCGTACACGGCATATTTAGCATCTTGGCGTTATCGGTGGATAGGATGGACGACATGAATTTGTAGGCTGCGGCCCAATTTACTAGATGAGTTCAATACCACTTTGACATAATTCTTCTTGGTGGTGGGGGGAATTCAAACCAAGACTTGGGAGAGAAAGGTTAGGTAGTTTTATATGACGATTGAATTCAATTCTATGGCCATGAGTGCCAGAATTTCATGCCTACCACAACGCCATGATTTTATTGAAACAATAACCCATGCTTCATCTCACATGCTTGCCAGGGAGAGATATCCTATACTTTCCTTGCCGTCGGGATATCGCTCTCTTCTAATCTGGACTCCAATATCTAGTTCTCGGTTCTTCTTTTCATCAAGCCATTTTTACTCTGCGGGCTCGCGAGGTTCCCTGGGCTCACGGGGCTCCCGCTGTTGACCACCGCCTCTGCCACCACCTCGTCCGCCTCGCTTGCCTCCTCGTTGGCCACCCTTCTCCTCTGACTTGCCCTCGCCCTCCTTCTCGCCGCCGGTCAGGTTGGCAACGGCCAACCTCTGGGACAGGTCGATTTGAGTGCGGATAGTGTTGGCCAGATAGCTGACCATGAGAACGTCCTGGATGTGGTTGTTGAAGTCGTGCTCGATCTGCGAGGGGTCGACCTTGGGGGCTAGAGACAGAGCATTGAGGAGGTACTGGCCGATGGCATTGTTGGGCTCCTCGTCCTCATCCAAGACGCCGTTGATCCACTCGCTTGCTCGGTCGAGGAGGTTGATGGTCTGCTCGATCGATCGACCGAGGCCCTCGATGTCGGAGACGAGAGGGGCTGTTCGGGACTCGGCGTCCTTTGCGCTGGCGATGGCCTCGAGAGCACTTCGGTCGGCATCACCGTAGAGAATCTTGTGGGGGACCTGGATGAAGAGGCAGCTGTCGGCGGCACGCTCAGCGTTAACAGCGACGGGGGCGCTGATGTAGCATCGAGACTGGATATCCTCGCCGGGCTCGGTGGAGATGGTCATGTGAATGGCGGGGTGGGGGAATGTGCCGGTGTCAGGGCTGCCGAAGAAGTTCTGGATGAGGGCGCTGAAGCTGTTGAGCTCGTGAGAGGTGGTGTACCAGCCGAGGAGAGCCTCGCGGGGTGAGGCCTTGAGGGTCAAGGCAAGCATGTTCTTCTGGTACTCGACATCGACCTCGACCTGGTCCTCCTCCTCGGTGTGGGGGATGGCAAAGCATGAGCGAACCTCGACTTCGGTGCCATCTTCAGATCGGGTGCCAACGAGGGCGCCAATAACTCGGGTGGATTGGGTGTCTCGGATGTCTCGTCGGACGGCGTGGTCGAGAATAGAGAGAACAGCCTGTAGGGGAGAGAGGTGTTAGCTAAGGGATGATGTCTCTCTAAGTATAGTCCAGTATAAAATATCGAAGGCGCCGAGACGAGAGGGGTCATCGCAATCGTACCTGAGGCTGGATGTTGACAGTGAGCGGGGCAAGGTTAGTCTGGATTCCGACGGTATTGGGCGCCAGAGGCCTCGCCAGGTGGATGAAGCTCTCAGAAGCAGCAGCGGCCATACTGGGCAACTTGATCTGAAGCTATCGGCGATATGTGGTGGTTGTAGGTGTAGGATGTAGGCGGGGCCGGGTCTTCTCTGGTCTCTCTCTCGCGAAGCCGTCCAAATTTCGCCGATTTTGCAGATTTGCAGGTTTGGCGGGACGCCGCTGGGGTTGTGCGCGCTAAGATTAGAGAGATAAGGCGACTGGGGGGTTTAGTGGCGCGTGCCCGTGAAACCCCACCATCATGTGGCTTGACAGCGCAAGGCTGTGGTAGCCTCATAACTTTTTTTCTAAACTTTTTTGATGGCGACAGATTTTTGAAGCAGCCATACAGGAAACCCGTATTGACCAACTCTGTCAGGGTACTGTCTTCTTATAACTGGATAAAATGCCTCCACGTGGAAGAGGAGGAAATTTTAGAGGTCGCGGTGGCCCCGGTGGTCGTGGTCGCGGTAGAGGAAGAGGTGGTCGAGGCAGAGCGACAAGTCGATTTGGACCCAATCGACGATTTGATGGAACTCGACTTGCGGACAATCACGAGTATGTATCAAGAACCTCTTGAATTTTAGGCGCCACTTGTATCAACATACTAACCATGACATCTATCAGATCAGAAAGCTCTGGATCTGATGTGGGATCCGAACCTGAGGACGCAGTGATGGAGGATATCGACTCTGAAGACGAGGACGAGGACGAACAGACAGCTTCCGCAAAGCCTTATATGGCTCTTCTACAGAGCTTCAACGAAAGCAGCGCCCCCAGTGCCAAGCGAAGGAAAATCGAACACCAAGAACCCCCTCAATCTCAATCTGACGAGGGCTCTTCTTCTGGCGAGGACGACGAAGCAGACAATGAAGACGCCGAGAAAGATATCGATCGTGCCGAAGAAGAGCCCGAGGATCAAGCTGAAGAGCAGCTAGACGATGACGACGATTCAGAAGACGAAGAGAACCCAACAGATCCCTTTGACGTACACTTTGCGCATCCAGATGATGATACTGTCGCAAAGAGGGTCAAGGCAGTACAAAAGGGAGACTGGGCAACAAAGCGGGCGCTGCTACAAAATCTGAGAGCTACTGTCACGTATCCAGGTTCTGACGCAGGGTCCGAGGTGCCAAAACCTATTGCTGGTCTTGATGGTCTGCAGCTCAAGCAAAAGCTCAAGGAGACTTCCTCTCGCAAGATTGGCGAGTTTGATGCAGTTCAGCGCACTTTGAGCCCATTACTCTTCAATTATAACGATGTATTGTTCTGCGATCGTACGGTACGAAACTCAGATTCGTTGCGAGAGTTGACATGTCTTCATGCTCTCAACCATGTCTTCAAGTGAGCTACTTCATTCTTCAGACTATAGCAACCAATTGCTAACCCAAACAGAACTCGAGACCGTGTTATCAAGAACAACTATAAGCTGGCCAAAGAAGGGCAGGAGACCGAATTGGAACTGCGAGACCAGGGTTTCACTCGCCCCAAGGTGCTCTTCCTCCTCCCTACTCGCAACTCATGCCTTCGAATCGTCAACATGATTCGTGATCTCTGTGAACCAGATCAGCAAGAGAACCGCAAGCGATTCGACGATGGCTACGTGGACAAGGAGTCCAAGTTCGGCGCCGACAGACCAGCTGACTTCAAGGATCTCTTTGAGGGCAGCGATGATGACATGTTCCGCTTGGGCATGAAGTTTACGCGCAAAACTATCAAATACTTTGCGCAATTCTACAACTCAGATATTCTCTTTGCTAGTCCTCTAGGTCTTCGAATGGCCATTGGTTCCGAGGAGGATAAGAAGCTTGACTTTGACTTCCTGAGCTCAGTCGAGATGGTTGTTGTCGACCAAGCGGATGCCCTTCTCATGCAAAACTGGGAGCATGTCGAGTTTATCTTTGAGCACCTGAACCTTCAGCCCAAGGACGCCCACGGTTGTGACTTTAGTCGCGTGCGAAATTGGTACCTGGAGGACTGGGCCAAGCATTTCAGACAGACTGTCATCATGTCTGCTTTCAATACTCCTGAGTTGTCTGAGCTACTTCGACTACACTGCCATAATTGGGCTGGGAAGGTCCGTTTGCAGCCTGAGTACCCTGGCATGCTATCACAGCTCGGCCTCAAGGCGAAGCAGACCTTTTCGCGATTCCAGTCTAGCTCAGTCGATAAAGATCCCGATGCTAGGTTCGAGTACTTTACCTCCGCTATTGTTCCTTCACTCGCCAAGCGGGCAAAGGACGCCACCGGAACTCTCATCTTCATCCCTTCCTATCTCGACTTTGTTCGCGTGCGCAATTACTTTGCGACTTCAAGCGCTGTTGAGAACGTCACTTTTGGAGCAATCTCTGAGTATGCCGACGTCCCAGAAGCGTCTCGAGCACGCTCTCATTTCCTTAACGGCCGCCACCGTGTGCTGCTATACACTGAGCGAGCGCACCACTTCCGAAGATACCAGTTCCGTGGTGTGCAGCGAGTTATCTTTTACGGGTTGCCCGATAACCCTATTTTCTACACAGAGATTGCGGGCGGATACCTAAGCAAGAGTGAGCAGGATCTGAGACTTGAGCCTGGTCAAGGAAATGTCAAGGTTGTGTTCTCAAAGTACGATGTGATGAAGCTGGAGCGAATTGTGGGCTCCAAGAGAGTTGGCAAGATGATTCAAGACCGTGGCGATACCTTTGAATTTATTTAGATGCATCTTGTTTCAGGAGTATGTAGGAAAAGCTCTCATAGACTGTGGACGACAGATCAAGTCCAGTCTTTCAAAAGCCAATGGATTAGATAAAAGCAGATTTGTGTCATGATGTAGTAATTGATACAGCTTTTGTACAGAGGTTCACCCCGCCCTCATTATGATACATCTCGTCTCTATTGCGAGTTCTTCTGTTGTTGCGCTGACTTCCTTACCGACTCTGGCACAATGCCTGCGGCCATCTCCTTTGCCTTCTGAGCATTTCTGTCTGCCGAATTCTCTGCTTCAACTTCAGCCAAGCTGCTCTCGTCCCGCCCGTGGGCATCATCCTGATTGGCCTTGAGGACCAGGAACTTTTTCACCATCTCCTCAAAAGGCCCCTCGCCGCGGAACTGCGTGACCTTCTTGATGTTGGTCTTGGTAACAGGAGTGTGTTGCTTGTTGAGCATGCGGTCGCGGGCGACAGTCTTGGCCGTCATCATAAATCGCGAGTCCTTGGGGCCGTCGACAAATTCGAGGATAGCACTCTCACCCTGGTCGTAGGTGTTCTTGGACTCGGTGCGGACAACACGGGTATAACCACCTTCTCGGGTCAAGTATCGGGTTCGTAGCTCGCCTAGTAGTTTGGGAAGGAGGGTGTGAGGTGTCTATAAGCAAGAATCTTTCTGTTAGCATGATTTGGTCCCTTGGAACTGCTTCTGCTTCAAGTCCGACATACGTATAGGATGCCCTGTGCTGATCTCCGTGCGGGCTCGTTATCCCTCTTTGCTAGCGTGATAAGCTTCTCTGCCATGCGCTGAGCTTCCTTTGCCTTGGCGTAGGTGGTGTGAATGTGTTCATATTGGACGAGCTGAGTAACGAGACCTCGCAGCAAGGCCATACGAGCCGCTGAGTTTCGGCTCAGATGCCTGTATTTGACGGTACCACCAGCCATTGTGTCGGATATTGAGACTATCGAGTCTATTGGGGAGGAGATTGAGGCAATACGATGGCGATATTCGGGTTCTAAAAGGTGATTCTGATTATTCGTCGTGTTGCACGTGCGACTCCCCAATCGTCTAGTCTGTATGGTGGTACTGGTCAGTTTTTGGTGGAGGGAAATTTTTGGCTGGGCTTTTTCGGAGCCGGCTTGTCTCGTCTGCCGAGACCGCAAAGAGAGCGTCTGCGCTACGTCAACCCACCACCAACAGAACCTCACAACAGCTCCCCAAAGGGTAATTTGCACGCGATACGGGGGCAATTGAGCTCGCGCACGCTATGAGACGTTGTGTCTAAGCTTTGGTTGACCCTCACTCTCGAATTGGTCGTATCTTGGTACGCCAAACACCCGCAAATTACCGCATCTCGGTCTACCGGGCACAGCTCTAAAACATGGGCTTCACCACCGGCTTTGTACGCAGCTCGAAAAGCTTTCTTTCATATGGAATCATGTGCTAACTCCGTGGATGTCAGACCGGCGGTGTCACGCTCACACTTTCTGTCGTCTACCTCTCCGTGCTCCATCACCAACGCACCCGTGAGCAACAAGGTCAAGCCCTTCGCGCGCAAGCTCTCGCTATCCAGGGCCTTGTCGATCCTCTCCCACCACTGCCACCACCTACCCGATCTGAAGTTGCCGCTGCTCAAAGGGCTCAGACTGTCGAGATTGCCAAGGATCGATGGAACACCGAAGTTGAAAACGCCGTGCGATGGGTGCAGCGAACCGACTGGGTTGAGGTGCGCGAAGGCCTTGAAGACACTGCATCACGATTGTGGACCCGAGCCTTTGGCGGTAGCCCTTCAGAAGCCCTTGATCAGGCTGGACAAAAAGCCAAGGATGCTGAGCGACGGGTCAAGCCCGTTGTGAAGGAGGAGGCTGCCAAGCTCGGCGAAACCAGCGGAAAGGTCGCTGCAGCGGCCAAGAGCGCTTACCAAAAGGCCAAGGCCGAGACTAAGGAGTTTGCCCACGTTGCTCTGGATCACAGCAAGGACAAGGAGAACGTCGACATCGCTCAAGAAGACGGTGCCCTTTCCGACTTGACTCCCGTGGAGAGAGCTCTCAAGCAGCGATTTGATAAGCCCGAGGAGAAGGTGAACAAGACAGTGGAGGAGGCGCTGGAGGACAGATACAAGCCTATGGATTCGAGAGACAACACACAACTGAGGGGAGTCTAAGGATGTTGAACAAGAGGAGGGCTTGACGATGAGTGGGTGAGAGGATGTGAGTTGTTTTGTTGTACATTGTCTGTGTACCACCATTTCCTAGAGTCACTCGAATAGAAATCAAGCTTGGGATAGGCTTGGTATGATTAACTGAGCTGTTGTATCAACTGAGTGCGCGTGATAGCTACTGATGCTACTAATCACAGCCACCATGATTGTATATATAGTGTCTTGTCTACAAGTGTTTCTTCCTACAATATCAACTATATCTTTCAACTTCCTATACACTGATAGATCAGCCAGTAAGCCAAGCTTCTACGATTGTAAGCATGGGTAACGAAGGAAAGAAGTCGTCGAAGAGCAAGAAGAAGGAGAACGAAACACCATTATCAGTTCGTATGCTCCACTGGTTTGCTGGGGTTCCGTCCTCGAGTCGTCATTACCAAGAGCCCAAGAAGAGGTCTGGAACGTCCAAATCCCACCATAGACATAGGAGCTCCAGGCACAAGCACAAGAAGAAGGAATCTGATCCTAGGGTGGAAGATTGGGGTGAGGATATTCCAGTTCCAGCGGTCCCAACCCAAGATGCTCCAATGTCAGAACCGCCATCTTCTCCAGAACCACCAGCTCCAGTCCAAGAACCGCCAGTCCAAGAGGCCCCAGTCCAAGAGGCCCTAGTAGAGGAGTCATCACAGGAAACAGCGGCCGAGAATGCAGCTGTGAACAACGGTAAGAAAACTGATAGAGGTGCATCTTCACCAGATACTAAAAACAGTGTCAAGAGCCGGCCAAGCAATGATTCAGCGCCCGTACCAACAAGTCATACAGAGACTCGTCTTGTTGTCCGAGACCCCATGCCTGTCGCTGTTACTGACACGAGGATAAGGGCTCAGGTGAGTAATGAAGTGGGGAGTGAACGGTACGAACAAATGGTACAATTAAGACGGGCAGCAGGCCGTCAACGTAGTTGGGATGGACAATCTACGAGAGGGTTGGGGAGTACAACGGATTGGGTATTGGATTATCTTCAAGAAAGCACAGGTCGACATCCTTCAGACCAAAGAATGATTCGACATCCTGGACATCAAGATGCAGGTCGATTTGCTATGGATCAGCTCTCAAGTCGATATCCTAGGGGCCAAGGTATGAGTCGACATAGTAGAGAGTGGGGCACAATGCAACTTATTAGATATCAAGGTCCAGGCCGGCATGCCAGAGGCGACGACGACGACAGCTGTCGAATGATTGACGATTGATGATGAGATACACAACGATGACATGAAAGCTGACGAAAGGACCATAGATCCAGGCGCAGGAGGCTTCAAGGCCAAAAAGCGATGGGTTTAAGGGAGCGTGCCAATGAACAGGCACTTAAGGATTAACGAAATAGGAATTTATAAACTGATACAGAAGCAATTATTAGCTATAGAGAACGATTGGCATCGCAGGTAGCCAGAATTAGATGAGAACAACAGCGTCTTGCTTAACTGGTTACTCTGAGTCGAATTCCTTGATGACTGTTGATAGTGATAACTTGGTTTAGCTGCCGAGAGTTCAGCAAGTTAAAATGAACTTACATCCATATGCAACATGATAATTTAAGGAGTATATACAGGCTCACAATCCACATGTATGACATTTGGACATGGAAAGGAAGGTTGAAAGTCAACTGTTGGAATCCAACCCGGCAACTTAGAAGTGACAGTTGTGGCTTTGGCCATTATGGGTGCCTAAATATCACTTAGACTTGCCCTTTCACCAGAGATCAAAGTACACCTCATCCTTCCATCGTCAACACCATGTTTTTCGGTAAACAGCAAACAAGTCTTGAGGCTTTGATAGAACGTCGGCGACCTTCCAAATGGCAAAATTTCTGGTCCAGCCCATTCACATTCTCAGCCCATTACATTTACTCGCTTCGCCGTGTCACTCACAAACCTCCGACAAACCCTGCCTCGATAGTCTGCATCTCAGACACGCATAATTCCCAACCAAATCTACCTCCTGGAGACGTACTCATTCATGCCGGAGATCTCACACAGTCAGGCTCGCTGAAGGAACTCGAGGTCACCATCACCTGGCTTAATTCCCAGCCGCATTTGCACAAAATTGTTGTTGGGGGAAACCATGACATATTGCTCGACAAAAACTGCGACCGCTGGAAGAGAGCTGCAGTCGAAAGAGAAGGACTTGACTGGGGAGACTGCATTTACCTTGAGAACGAGACCACAACCATTACCTGCACCAACGGTCGACACTTAAAGATATATGGAAGCCCCTTGTCACCCTGCCATGGAAACTGGGCCTTTCAATACCCTCGAACTCAAAACGTTTGGTCAGGCACTATTCCTGAAGATGCCGATATCATCATCACTCATGGCCCGCCTTTTGGTCATCTTGATCTGAGACTTGGATGTCATCATCTGCTACGTGAGCTGTGGCGCGTCCGTCCGTTACCACATGTATTTGGACATGTACATGAAGGCTATGGGCACGAATGGTTGGTCTTTGATAAGCTACAGGGGGCATATGAGCGGGCGTTGGCTGTAGGTGGGGTCTTAAAGGTGTTGGCAGTTTTGAAGGAGATGCTAGTCTCACTCTGTAGGGCTGAACAAGTGGCGAGCTGTCAACTAGTCAACCCTTCGATAGTTGGAGGACTGCGAGACGATGAAAGAAGACAACCGGTCACTGTCATCATTTAATGCTATCTGCTGGTTCAGGCCAAGTAGGCGACGGGTGAATATACCTAGTTCCTAAGCTCTGGTGGCGGAGCTGGAGTTGATCTGCCAGTAAGAAGCTGAAACTTTGGTGTATCAACAAGTGACTCAGCTTACCATAGAGCCGAATACGATGGGAAAGAAACCTTCAACGCTATATCCGAATCTGATTATGATTACAGACCAGGGGAGGAGGCATTTTTGTATTGACCCGAGGAAATGCAAGGAATGGAATCACGCGATAAGGATTTTGCTCGGTAATGGAATGGCCTTTCCGCTGCGTCTCCGGAGGCCAGAAGCCGTTGAGCTTCCCCCCACTTGTTCCGTCTAGCGACCGGCAGCGGCCGGAAAGAAGAGCGCGAAGGGCGGGGCGGGGCACACGGCACCAAAGAATTAGAAAAGCCGGGGCCGTTATTGGCTTCCATTGCGGGGTGGCAGTTTTCCACGGCTTCTAGTGAGCTTTGGAGGGCAATGACTGAGAGTGAGACATAAAAATTGGAGCAGTCTTGGGATAGTTTACACCAAAACTCAGTATCAACTCTCAAAGAGGTGTAGAATCTATTGTTGCAGCGGCTGGAGCAGCATCTATGGAGACCAATTCCGAGGTTGTGTCTCAGGGTCTCGTCTGGTTCGATGCGAGGCCGGTAGTCGCCGGCGCAGCTGGGCTAAGACTGTTGAGGAAATTTTACAGTGGCAAGCGATGGCGATTGGTAGATCTGATGGAGTCGGTGGGCGATTGATGCTTCTGATTGGTCAAGTCACGGAGTTTCCGAAGTTGACCGATCCTGCCGTGTGCACATGCGCAAAAAGGAAGTCGCTGACGGGCTCAGTTATAGCGGCACTCTCATTGGCAATTGCCATTTGGTTCTAATCCCCGATGCCGAGCCTTTATCATCTTTTGCCATCCCCTTCCTTTTAACTATCCATCTCTCCCATCTCTTCCTCCTCCAACTCATCCGATACCCATTGTGTTGTTTGTGATTTGTGTGGTTTCTTCTTTGCGTCGCTTGTCCTCTTGCAACAGATTCAACCCTCGTCATCGTTCCGAGCTGTCCCGCTATCACAGGGACCCCAGCTGAATTTTTGGCCACCTTTTCGCCCGTCATCTCCTTGACGCTGAAACCTTCGCTTTTCAACCTTCAACCACCATCCTCATTCACGAAAAATTATCAATTGCACCCGCCATCATGTCTTTCTCCAGCCTCGTCCAGGATTTGAGCCTCCGCGACCCCAATGGCGCTCGCCGCCCTCAAGTTCCTGGCCCCCGCTCGTCTGTCTCAACGCTTGACGACAGAGCCTCGCACGTCTCACGTGCCATGTCCTACGCCAGCACCGCTGCCACCAGCGTTAGCATTTCTGGCGACATCTCAAGCCAGCTTCATGGCGGATACTTCCACCCTCTGGCTCGCTCATGGCAGGCTGAGCGCCAGCTCACCAAGGTATGTGATGTAATTGAGTCATTAGCAAGTGCAAGCTATCTAACCTGTGCATCTAGTCTATGCTCATCTACCCCATCTTCGTCACTGATGGCGAAGGCGACATGATCCTCGTTCCCTCTCTTCCTGGCCAGCACCAGCTTAGCTGCGACAAGCTGATCCCGTTCCTTGAGCCTCTTGTCCACAAGGGCCTTCGCTCAGTTATGCTCTTCGGTGTCCCCATGCAGGCCGGAACCAAGGACGCTCTGGGCACTGCTGCCGACGACCCCGAAGGCCCCGTCATCCGAGCTATCCAGATTATCCGCCGCCGTTTCCCCCAGCTCTTCATCTGCTGCGATGTCTGCCTTTGCGAGTACACTTCTCACGGCCACTGCGGTATTCTGCGTGACGATGGCAGCCTCAACAACCAGCTCTCGGTCGATCGTATCTCTGATGTTGCTGTTGCGTACGCCAAGGCTGGTGCCCAGTGCGTTGCCCCCTCAGATATGAACGATGGTCGCATCCGCGCCATTAAGCTCAAGTTGATTGAGGAGGGAATTGCTCACAAGACTGTGCTCATGTCCTACTCGGCCAAGTTCTCCGGTTGCTTGTACGGCCCCTTCCGAGACGCTGCCGGCTCAGCACCTTCATTTGGTGACCGCAAGTGCTACCAGCTCCCTCCTGGTGGCCGTGGTCTTGCACGACGTGCCATTGTCCGAGATATCAATGAGGGCGCTGATATCATCATGGTGAAGCCTGCCAGTCAATATCTCGACATTATCAGTGACGCCAAGGACCTGGGTAAGGATCTTCCTGTGGCCGCGTACCAAGTCAGTGGCGAGTTTGCTATGATTCACGCTGGAGCGAAGGCTGGTGTCTTTGACCTCAAGGCCATGGCCTTCGAGTCAACCGAGGGCATCCTCCGAGCTGGCGCCACGATCGTGGTCAGCTACTTTACCCCCGACTTCCTCGACTGGCTCGAGAACTAAGCATGACGAATACCACTTACTATACAATGCGTTGATAATTAGGGCGTTGGGGTGTTTTGATCGAAAATCTAGGCGTTTCATGAAGCCGGGCAGCAAGGGATTTGATTACGTTTACACGCTTACGGAAAAGGGATTACACGAAAGGGATTTGGAGTCGCTCGCTGATGATAAAGCAAGTGTTGTAAAACTACAAACTATACAGTCGAGTCTAGATGGCTGCATAAGACATGGACCGATGATTCAACAAGAATGAAAGACAAGAAACTATGACAAAGGGTACTAAGACGTGATGGTTCGACTAACCCCGTGACTGAGTCTTGGCTATTGTGCAAAAGTTGATAACAACTGGGCGTCGCCGTTTAGTCGCTAAGCGGAATCTTTCAGCGGCGAAGGTAGTCCCCGGGATCGGGCAAAGGGAGTAAAGTAAACAGGCTTTCTGGGTGTATTCTCAGATCAGGTAGGAATTGATACCAAGTGGATCAGAAGGATGGACAAGAGTGAAGCGGTATAATGATAGTCTGTAAACCACTTCTTACATCGGAATCTGCAAGAGAGGTAAAGTAAAGAAAGCATGCGAGGGCATCATATACGAGATGGGGCCATGATAAATTTATGAATTAGCTGATGCGGCTGGAAGTGATGTATGTATAGCCGGATATAAATAGTCGAAGGATGAATAAAGTGCTGATGGACATAGGTACATACACGATGAATTTACACCTCAATGAATGGATATGTCGTAAATATCCATAGCACTGTGTTGAAATTCAAGCGACAACACTGTCTAACTACGATCCAGCCCCTAGGAAATCTGGGTCCTGTCGTCGTCAGCTGTGAACTCATGACGCGCCGTGTTGTTGACTCTCTCCGCTCCCTGAAGCAGAGACCAGTCTTCTCCACAGGCTGCACATACAAGGGGTAGGGCGACAATCGCCATATCAAGGCGAACCAAGCGTGCTGTTAAGAGCCAAGCTTTTCCGGCTGTTTCGCCTTGATGAATGGATTTCTGGAGAAAGGAACCTTGAGATCGAAGTCAGGATGAATGAAGAACCAACACAGATCGCCAAGCTTTTTTTGGATCATTTATAGAGGTCATAGAGATTGTCGAAGTTTTGGATATAGGAGTCATGGTCTGTAATGTTAGGTTCGGTTATTCATCTTTAAATCAGCACGTATAGCTCAAGCGCGGCAACATAACCAAATAGATGAATCAAAAATGTATATTTCTTTTTCCCCCCAAAGTTACACTCACACCGGGAATACTACCCAGTGAGTTATGCCGACAGCCCGTGTCAGACAGCAGGGTACACTGTAGATGGCGCAACCTGAAGACATGCAGATGATGATAGACGCTGTGATCATCAGGGCGGATTGCCTGACTTGCGTAACTATAGATGCTATCAGATGATACCCTCGTAAAGCTGAAGCCGTTTAGCCGTCTGCATCCTGAGCCAAATAAGTGTTATACGCAGACAAATTGAGGCTTTCGTCCTGCGCGGGTGAGATGATGCTTTTGTACGCTGGGCGGAACACGGGCAGTACTGAGTACAGTCCAGATATAGATATACAATGCTCTGGAGTGAATAGCTGCTGTACGCGCGTTCTCTAGCTATGATCCCAGCATCAAGTGGAGGTTGACAAAAACTGGAACCATCCATGTTGCGAATAATTGGGCCTGGTGGGATCGTTCTGAAGCATCTTGGACAGTGCGGTGGGTCTAAGACGAGACTCAACGTCAGGATAAAACAATGCGCATAAAGAGGGAGAGGGGCCAAGGACTATAAGGAAACATTCTGCATTGTATGGTTAGTTGTTAGAATAGAATAGACAAAGAATGATGGCTTCAGCGTGTACTAGAAGTCAGCAATGCATTGATGTGTACTGAAGATAAAGATCAGGTAACAACCGAGATGATGGGACACAAACAGGGGTGTAGCCTTGGCTTTTTCTTGGCCAATGCTTATTCTGCTTTGGACTTTGGTACCTGAGACCCCAGTTTTAAAATAGACGTCTCACCAAAAAGTATGGCATGTCATGGCATTGTTTTTTGCTGCAAGTTGCTACAGCCGCCGCCTTTACCGTCTCTGTAAGCGACTGGTGTCAAGGATAACCAGGGCTATCTTGAGCCGCAGTATTTATGGATTCCTTGACGGCCTCTACAGGCTCGTAAGCAATATGCTCTGTATCATGCGCAGAGGATTGAACGAGTCTTATCATGGGGTTTTCGTTGAATTTACGGATATCGGCATCACCACAATCTTTGTCATGCAGTCGTCACCCGCCTTCCCTCCATCTCGAAACAAAACTCCACACAGATACTGCAGATCACAAAGCCTCCACGACAGTTAACACAGTCCATTATCCCCTGACCCTGACTAGCCCTGGGCTGCCGAAGCTGGCGTCAAGCTGGACCGATCGGTAGGTGGGTAGACCTGTGGATATGTGCCCGTATCCCCTGACGGCATCGTGTGTTGAAGCACGGCTTTTTAGAGCAAATCAAGACGTTGAAACGCAAGCCGTATCCAGTGATTGTCGTTTAGTAGTCGAGGCGGCAACCAGTTGATGTGCTTTTCGTATCCATTCGTGCCTTGTAGTTTGACTCCTTGTCTGAGCTGGCTGCCACTTGCATAGCAGTGACACTGTGAAATACTGTATGACCGTGACGACAACCTTATGAATATCACAGTTCCTCTTTTTCTTCTTCTTCTTTCTTAATCATCATTCTCTTCCCTTTGTTCTTTGTCCAGGGTCTTATTTCCCCATTATCAAAACCAGCAGACATCCCCAGGAGGTGATTTCTTGGCATCTCTTTTCCTCGTCCTCCTCCTCCTCCTCCTCCACAACCGACTTCTCGGCAAACACTTCTCCAGATTTCCTCCAACCTTTTGCTTTGTTAGGGTCATACTTGTGCTTTCTGATTTTCGAACAATACCAATCGTGACGATTGTATCCTTCCTTCCGTTCTCTGTTTCTTTTTGGTCCGCTCTTTCCCTCCAGCCACTCCAGTGCTCTTTCCTATCTCGCATACTCAACTCAACCACTTCCTTCCATTTTTTTCTTTCCTGGTTTTTGCCCTTCATCAATTCACGATATTTTCTGTTGATAAACTTGCTCGACAATGAGTCGTCATTCTCCTACAATACACTCGCTCTCCGACGAAGAGAAGATGGGTTTACTTGACAACAGGTCTGTCTCCGACGTTGACAGTGACAGCGGCCGAGACGACCAAGATCAACGACCTCAGTTTGAGAAATGGGCTGGCTCCATTCTCGCTCCCGTCGACTACGTTCGCTCAACACCTTGGAGAGTTTACCTAGTTCGCCTCGCCTGGTTCTTCGTTCCTAGTTATCTTCAGGGACGACATGCTCGTGACCAGATTCGACCAGCCAAGCTCGCTCCTACAGCCTATCTCGATGGCATGCGAGGTGTTGCCGCTTTAGTTGTCTTATTCTGTCACTTCTTTTACCAAGCTTTTGTTATCGCCAAGGGTTGGGGCTGCGATAATGCTCACTACAATATCTTGAAACTACCAATCCTCCGGTTATGGTTTCAGGGTCCACCAGCTGTGTGCCTTTTCTTCGTCATCTCAGGCTATGCTCTCTCTTATCGACCCCTTAAGCTGATTCGGAGCCAAAACACTCAAGACTTCTCTACTACCATGAGTTCTCTTGTGTTCCGAAGAGGCATCCGCCTCTACCTCCCTACAGCCATCTCCACTCTGATGATTGTCTGCTTCATCCGTTCGGGCGTCTACGAACATACTCGAGAATTCGCTATGGATCGCACCTACATGAGGAACGTCAGAGAGCCTCATCCCTCGCGACTCAAAACGAACTATGCTCAGTTGGCAGATTGGGCAAAGGACATGTTCAAATTTGTTCACGTATTTGGCTGGAAGACTCACGGTGGAAGTACCAGTAAGTAGACTCATTTGTCTTCACTAAACTTTAACTAACTATTTAAAGACTATGACCAACATCTATGGACCATCCCTGTTGAATTTCGTTGCTCACTATACCTCTTCCTCACTCTCATGGCCACTGCTCGACTCCGAACCAAGTACCGATTCGTCACCGTTGCCGGCATCATGTTGTTCACCTACCGAAACTCACGTTGGGAATTCCTCATGTTCCTCTGCGGCATGGTCCTTGCCGAAATCGATCTCGTCCGCGGTGCTCACGTCTCACCTCCTGCGCTCCCAATTGAAGAGAAGACACAGCAGGTTCGCTCACGATGGTATCAGCGTGCTTTTTGGGCAATGCTCAGCATCATGGGCCTCTACTTCATGAGCCAGCCCGACGAAGGAGGCGATAGAACACCTGGTTGGATTTATCTCACATCGTTGATTCCTAAGTGGTGGTCGGCTGAGAAGTACCGATACTGGCAGTGTACGGGTGCTGTCATGTTTGTTCTCGCAGTTAGCCGCTCGGCTAACTGGCAGCGCGTTTTCAACTCGGCTTTTGTACAGTACCTGGGCAAGATTTCCTACGCTCTCTATCTCATGCACGGACCTGCTATCCATGCGGTTGGATATCAGTTTGAGAGGTGGGCTTACAGCGTAACTGGCACTGAAGGACATCAGTTCACTACCGGGTTCATCTTGAGCTCGTTCTTTGTGATCCCCACTATCTTTTGGTGGGCTGACATCTTTTGGCGAGCGGTCGATATCCCTACGGTCAAGTTTGCCAAGTGGTGGGAGAACAAGCTCATCGTCAAGGCGGATTAGAGTTCATCACGTCGGAAGACAAACTGATTCATGTTATTTGGTGTTTGCGGTTTAGCGTTTCATAAGGGTCGGGGCATAAATAGGCTGGGCTTCACATAAAGAAGACCACTTACAAGGCGTTCAGGTGGTTGATATCATGACAAAGGAAACGATACAGTAGACAAAGAAGCAGGGTTCTCTTGTTCCGGGGAGAAGCCCTTGTGGCTTCGTATTTTGGGGATCCTTGGGCCTCATGGTCACTGGGTAATGGTCACATCATCAGAAACACTGTTAGATCAAATTTTAGGAATGATATGCGAATATGACTACAGTAGATGGGATTTGTGACTTCGAGGCATCTTACTTACTTTTTTTGGCGTGAACGTACAAGGACCCGAAGGTAAGGAAAAACATACCATTCATATCTAGTTTAGATGCTCTGTATATCTATCTTTACCTATACCTAGATAGTCTCCTGAACTCCTTATTATCCTGATTGATATATTCCATAAACGTTTAGACGTCATTAGATCGTGCATACACCCTCTTACCGGCCACCCAGGTTTCCCTCACTTTGAGAGTCCGCAGTTCTTCAATATCGAAAGACTCGATAGGTTTGTCAAGCACAACCCAGTCGGCCAAGGCACCCTCGCGAATGATGCCAGCACGGCCGTCAAGGAAGGCGCCGTAAGCAGGTGCGCCAGTGAAACCCCACATCGCCTCGTCCAAGCTCAATGCCTCGTCTGTATGCCAGCCTTCAGGGCTGTCGTCGGTCCCACGGCCGGTATGAGGACTGCGGCGGGCCACTGCGGCGTAGATGCCTTGGAACGGGTTGGGAGGTTCGACGGGGAAATCGCTGCCGAGAATAGGGCGGGCAGGAAGAACAGAACGCATGCGATAGGCAGATGAGGATAGGCGATCTGGACCCAGCCGAGAAAGGGCATACTTCATGTCTGACGTTGCGTGGGTAGGCTGAATGGAAGGGATGATACCAAGGGAGAGGATACGTCGTTGGTCGTCTGGGTGGATGATCTGGGCATGCTCAATACGGAAACGATGGCGAGACTGGCAAGTAGAACGAGCTTCGATTTGATCTTGGGACTCTTGTGCAGTTTGACCTGATATTGAGGGAGAGGCGCCATGGGCAGTGGCCTCGTTGAGACACTGCTGGACAAGGGCTGCCTCAAGGGCATCAACAGCGTTGCGGTTGGCAAGATCACCGATGGCATGAATGTTAACCTGATACCCATCGGCAGCCCAGCGCTGTGTCACATCTGTGAGAGCCGATGCGTTGATAAGGAGTGAGCCTGACGTCCATGGGTGATCCGAATAGGGGGCGAGCATAGCGCTGCCCCAGCTTCCAAGAGCACCATCTGTCTCACAGTTAGCTTATACTCGGAGAGTTTTGACGACTTGAGATGTACACACCAGCAAACAGCTTGACGCTCTGAACCGCGAAGCGATCATCGTCACGGGCGAACTTGACAGCCTCTTCCGGGCAGTATGAATTACGCTGAGGGCATTCCAGCATAGCATACACGCGAAGAGTCCAGTCATCACCCGATGAGAGCTCGTTGTAGAGCGTCAAAGTATCTGGAGTTGCTCCAGCATCGTGCATGCCTACAAGGCCAACCTCGTTAAGGCGCTTCATAGCAGTCTTGACGGTGCGGGCCTTGAAGTCCCGACCCGGCTGCGGCCAGATGGAAGTGACCAAGTCCATAGCATTATCACAAAAGACGCCCAAGCCAGGTTCTCGGATGATCTCGCCACCTGGAACCACCTCGGGGAGGTCTGATGGGAGAAGATTGAGGACAGGTTGCGAGACCCAAGTGCAGTGAACGTCGATGCGGTCGAGCATCAGATAGATATTGCTCAGCTCCGGGTCCTCAGCTATGTCTGCCTGGAGATACTGTTTAGTATAGATTGACCAGTTACTCAAAAGAGACACTTACAGCCGTTGGCATGCGTCCAAAAAAAGTCTGGTCCCAGCCAACACCACGAACCCAGTTATCCCTTGATCCAGCTCCGGGGTTCGCAGCGATATACTCCTTGATTCGAGCACGCACTTGTTCCAATGTCTGAGCACCAAACAAGTCGACAGAATGAAGAAACTCTCCATACTGAAGCAAGTGGCCATGTCCATCCCAAAGACCTGGAATTCCATAACCATTTATCGCTGTCTGATCCACATCCTTAGAGCCAACACTGGTGAAAACTCCATCAGCAACAGAAAAGCACTGGGCTTCAGGCTGCTGTGGATCATGTGTCCTGATGGAATTGTAGCAGTATGTAACTGAATTTTCCTTATCTGAGCCTGTGAGTGGTTGTTGGAAGCGGTATGCGATTGCAAAGGCGGCTATTAGGAGGGGGATGAGACCCCATTTAGACAAGGGGCCTGCAAAACCCATTACCGTTATATCTGCTTTTCAGAATAAACAATACTTTTTTTGGCCGTGTCTAAGTGTCAGAGGAAACTCTTGCTTAGGGGTATTGAATATTTTAAGTAAAAGAAGTCGTGAATGAGATACAGAAGTGACGATTTGATAGCTGCAAGGTGACATGTTATCGATAAGAATTTGTCGTTTTGGTGGGGAAGTTGTTGAATCTAGTCGAACTTGCCTTGTGAATCAATATATTCATTCTATCATGGTCATCTATCTTTTTTGGTTATTCAATATGACTTCAGCGATTACAGTATATTTCTAGATGAGATGATCTTGCTCACATTGCTGACCAGAGCTTCCCTTGCTGTGTTGTTGGTTCTCTTTTGTTTAAGCTTACCCCAGAGTTCAAGCTTTACAACACATTATCCAGGCCACCTTGCAGGGCCTTTAAGAGCATGCGCTTGCTTACAGGCAGATAACTGGGGCTCTTGATCCCTAGTTACTTCTATTCTTTATTCATGGAGTAGATGTGGTGTAATTAACAGCTTGTTAGTCATGTCCCCAAGGTTCAGGGTCTTTTGTTGTGATGTACCAAAGAATCGTAGGTTTCGAGCATCACTATATCCACGATGGCTGACAAACCACCCCCTTACCTTAGCTACCTAGCTCAGATGCATCTTGAGCTGCAAGGCGCTAGAGTATGATACTCTGAGCATCTGCCATCCATCACAAGATGGGAGTATATAAGCCTTCTGTCCCTGCCAGGCACTGGCACTGGCACTGGCAGTGTCAGCTTAAATTCTTCAGTCAGCTTCACTTCTCACCAACAACAATAACAACGTTTACCTCCAACTAAAGCATCGCAATCAATCGAGTCATGGCTCTCTCACGCGCTGACCTAGAAGCCCTTACGACCATACACGCTCGAGACCCCATCCCTCTCGAGTCTCTCATCCCGGCCATCAACTCCCGGCCCTTCATCCCCAGCCGCTCCCTTATCAACATCCGCGATCTCGGCGCCGTTCCTGGAAGTACGATACGGCCGGGGCGGATCTTTCGTTCTGGAATGCTCGACGCCGCAGCCGCCGACTCAGAAGCTATCTCGTGGCTCGCAGCCAACGTCAAGACCATCTTTGACCTGCGCAGCGAGGAGGAGCGCGCTACATATCCGAGCCCAGAGATCCCTGGCGTCAAGTTCGTTTACTACGAGCGTGTGGCTTACTATCCCTCCTCACCTGACCCTGCCGGCTTTGCTGTGGATGACGGCAGTACTGCTTGGAGGGCACAGCTGCTGGCTGTTGTAGCGGCGTATAAACCTACTATCCGGGCGATCCTTGAACACGTGAGGGACAAGCCCGAAGAGCCTTTTCTCTTTCACTGTACAGGTAAGAAAGATAACTCGGGAAAACCTGTTACACCAAAGGAGATGTGCTAAGTACCTGTTCTGTTAATAGTTGGCCGTGACCGCACAGGTGTCATGGCTGGGCTACTCCAGACCCTCGCCGGTACAGCGGAGTCAGACGTCATCCTCGACTACATGCTGTCACGTATTGGCACCGAGCCAGCACGTGAGCGTCTTACCGTGTTTCTTACGGAAGTTCTTGGCATAGATGACCCAGAGGTGCCTGGGTTCTGGAACATGATGAGCCTGCGCCCGGCCTTTTGGGAGGCTTTTGTTGAGGGTATTGATGCCGAGCACGGAGGATGGGATGGCTACGTCAAGGGACTGGGGTTCTCGGAGGAGGATTTGGACACGATCAAGAAGAATTTGAGAGCGTAGGGGCTCTTGGTGAAGGTACCTCGTACCTTGGAGAGAGTTGGATACCTAGTAAGATACCACAGGTAGGATACGTAGTTGGCGTCAACAGTTCTGCACTTCATGATATTACGACTCAGACGTAAAAGTAGACACTTCTATACTGCCAATAGGGCAATTTTGTTATACAAATTGTCCCTCCATCAAATGATAATGTTAACCCAACATCATCTTCCAGTCTTGGCATATCTTCTCATCTCGATCTTGCCCTTCAGCATGTAATCCAAGCATCTCAGTTTAGCCCAAATCCCACGATTCATGAACATCTATTCTTGGCAATAGAGATCACCAACTTTACCCCTCCCCTTCCAACATTATTCCTGATTACGACGTAGTCGTGTAGCTATCTCCAAGACTCCAACTCTCAATGGTTCCCAGCCTTATGACATCACCCCCACGCTCCCCTGTTTTGGACCCTGCGTCCGCTAACTGGGCCCGCCAATCACCTTATTACCCCATACCACCAAGTGACGTTTCAGTGCACCTCTAAAACGTCAAATCCCGCCACAACAGACCAAATCTGATTGCTTTCTCTTTGGAAATTTCCAAGTTTTTGTCTTCAAGGGTCTTGTGGGTTTTCCTCAGGGTCCAGAATCAAGTAGCTTAGGGGTTCTCTTGATCTGCATACACTTCAACCGTTAACCAGGGTTCCCCTTGTCATGGCATCAGTGATCGTAATAGGTGATGCAATTAATGCTTGGCTTGTTCTTGTTGGATCAAGTTTACAATGAGTTGCACAGCCATCCAAATGTGTATATAACCTCCTCCCCTTTCGAAGCCACTTTGGAGATTAATATCACAATCATCAATCATACAAGCCACACAAAGCACAAACACACACAACACTACCATACACACATATCCAATCTACTACACTTTACAATCAATCAACATGCCTCTTACACGAACTCACCGTCACTCCGCCCCCCGTCGCTCCATCTTTAGCACCCGCCGCCGTGCTCCGGCCCGCACTCACCGTCAAACCGTCACCACTACCACCACCACTACTAAGCCCCGTCGCCGAGGCATGTTTGGCGGTGCTGGTCGACGTACCCATGGTACTACCGCTGCCCGGGCCCCCGTTCACCATCACCAGCGCCGACCTTCCGTTAAGGACAAGGTTAGCGGAGCTCTTCTCAAGCTCAAGGGTAGCTTGACTCGTCGACCTGGTGTCAAGGTATGCTCACACTAAACCCTTATTGTCCTATCAACCACATACTAACTCTCACTAAAGGCTGCTGGAACTCGACGTATGCATGGAACTGACGGCCGTGGTGCTCGCCACTCCGTCCGCCGCTATTAGACATCTCCCATACAAAGGGGATAAAGATGCAACACTAGATCACCTTTAGAGTGAGGATGCAGGACATCTGAGAGCTTCATATGGGCTTATACCACACATATACATGTACGATTATGATAGCGTTGATACCCTCTTAATGGGAGTTGAGAAGAATTGTATTATCTACTATACCGCTACAAAAGCAGCTTTAAATCTTGACCTGTCCGTCGCCAGCGACTTATCTATTACAATCTCGTAGTCAGACCCTGACCACATAATCCATGACCCTTCTTCTGCCCCAAATTCGTACAAAATTCTTTGCTCTGAACCCCAACGTCACAGCCGTCGTTCAGTCCTCGATGTAAAAAGACCCCGTGCCCGACCTGTGTGCCCGACCTGTGTGCCAGTACCAGATGCCATGACCAAGGGATCAACGACGAATAACTACACACGGCCATCTTGTCAATGTAGCTCATCCACATCAAGCGTGGAAAAGCCTGCCGGGCGGTAGGGTGGTGCCAACCGTATGTCTCTGCGTAACTTGACAGGATTCTGTAAAGAGTACTGGTTTCGCGCCAACTGAAGCATTGATGCTGACGAGCCCCGGCGGTGGTGGATTCTATCATGTGGTGGTTCTACCAGCTCATCCACATTGGAGACTGACAACCGAGTGAGACTCAATCTCTTCTTTTCGTATGGCTTTAGGGCAGAACTGGTAGCCATGAAGCGTGTGGTGAGTTCATCAAGATCGTACTTGTCAGCACCAGAGACCTTAAGATGGGTGTATTGTCGGAATGCCATCTCCAAGTCCTCCAACGCCTCCTTGCTGGGCGACGGATGCTTCTTCATCCTGTTAGAGCCGAAAGCATCAAAGTCTCCAGACGATTTCTCCCAGGCCTGCCGAGCTTGTGTGACCGAGTCGATCCATGCTTCTTTCCGAATCAGTTCCCCGCGGTCAAGCTTCAACGGGGAACTGCTCAACTTCATGCTAATATGTTTCTGTGCGAGGTTTATGGCACTGGCTGTAAGGCTATATTCACTGCTCGATGTCGAGGTTCGCTCGACTCGAATCCGAGGTGTAGAGGATCCAACTGGCGTACTGTTCAAGAACCTAGCTTCAATGTTGTTGTCGAATTCCTTCTCAGACTCGAATGGATTGCGTGGCAAAGGAGGAATGGCCCTTTCTCCATCTTCTGCACCCATATTTAATCGACTCTCAAAGGTTGTTGGAGTGCGCAAACATGCACCTTCGGCAAATGGATCCTCAATTGGCCGCCCATTTCTTAGTGACTTCCCGTCGTCAGCCAGTGGCTTTCTGTTGACACGACCTCCTACAATTCGCTGTACTTTGCGCTTGTTGAGGTTATCCCCTTCATTTAGGCGAATCTCGATGGTGCTGATAGGAGAAATGTTGTTAGTGGAAGGAGGTGAAGGGACAATCCGTCGCTCAACCAGCTTATAATTGTCCTCGTTGCCATATGGAAATTTGGGTTCAGTCGCTTTCTCCTGAGGGGAGGGCTTCGGATGGAAACGGTCCCAAGCATTAGAGACTTTCGCGAGCACTTTCGATGGGACCATGCGGGTAAACCTTGAACTCGAAGAGTTAGTCCGTCGTGGTGATGGTTTCAGAGCATCGGTAGCGGCTAGCATGGCGAGGAGTTTATCGTTAAAGTCTTCACCGCCTGTACACTCTTCTCGGATGGACGAGATTTTTGAGTTTACTGCTGCACGATTCCTGATATTTCTATCGACATCAGAAAGTGGCACAGATGTTGACACTTTCAAGTTGTCTGTTGGATGGAACTTCAGGGGATCAAGTGACAGGGTCCTGGTTGGTCCAATAGGTCGCTGCAAGCCTGAACTTTTCCTCTGTTGTGACGTGTTTCTGCGTACTCGAGTAGTTGCAGCTCGTTTGGGGATTCTGCCTGGACTCTTCGGTGAAGGTTTGTCCACTCGCGTGGTGCGAGAATAACTGTCGAATGACACATGCGGCTTTTCGATAGGGGAAGGGAGGTCCAGAGGTGAAATCGCTTGGTCACTTCCATTCGGGGGCAAAGTAATCGGCGTGGTTGCTCGGCGTTCATTGGGAGAGGAATCTTCTTCGCCATGTGCCAGAAGTTCAAGGCTCGAATCATCCAACAACTGACTCGCCATTTCTTCCACAGTCTGCGGAGTGCCCATCGTTCTCTTTCGGGAGGTTCGCCGGAAAGTATCGCTGATAATTGGCTCTGGTGCTGTACGAGAAGGTCAGAAGAGTTAACGACTGTGATAGAGGAAGTACAAGAGGGTCTCACTTAGCTTGTCAGATGCTAATGGGTTTGCAGTGTTTTTCTGACGGCGTGATCCCAGTGTTCTTAATATGTTCCTATTTCTCCTTTTTCCATAGGTAATAGTGGTCGACATTTTCGATGTCGTAGAGAGTGTAGTGAATGTTGACTTCTGATGTAGTGAGCGTGTGGTATATAATTAGCTGTGAATCGTAAAATGAGTGACTGTAGTTGGTTCAGTGAATCCCTCAGGGGATGAAGCAAAATTGAGTGATTCGACCGCGAAAACCTATCGACAAAGACGATCGAAATATCTGGAAACAGGAAAAGGCTCCCTTATTAGTACTAGGTCACCAGAATGCCTTCATTTTCCAGCCAAAAGGGACTCGTTAGGTCCAAGTATGGGAAATGTGATGTCGAGGAATGACAAAGAGATGAATGGCGAAAGCGGGAAAAATGGTTTGTGCTAGAAGGAAGGAAGGTGAGAGAAAAGGAATTGCTCACATATGACAAAAAGCGGAAGTTTTGGTCGATGGGAAGGAATGGCGAAACGCATAGAAAGGCAGGAGAATTAAGATATTGCGATATCGGGGGGCTCTAAAATCGCTGTCTGCCAGTGCCAGCAAAACCATTCTGAGTGGATTCTCTAAGACGGTGCAGGTGTATACTCGGTCCCCTCGAGTGATTTCGAAAGTCTCGAGTCTCTTCAACTGCCAGTATAGAGACAGCCTGAAAAGAGAACTCCGAGTCAAATAATAAATCGTCCTCAAATTCCTCAACAATCACTTTGCAGCACAAGCACACAGTTTTGCTGTCCTACCTCAGACTCTATAGCACTATTACGCCTCCTCGCTCTCTTATACAGTGATCTTCGGTATAAAGGCCATCATCAACGGTTGCACTGCAGTTTATGTTCCAGATGCGATTCGTTATTATCGTCGTTTAATAAGCCATGCTTCCCCTGATTTAAATCAAGCGACACGGTAAGACAACGGCAATTCATAACGTACCCAGTAGTTAAGGGAACGCCAGTTCTAGAACATGGCATCGGTTTCTACAGGGCTCGAAGCTCCTATCCCAGATATCCAGGTTTTGTAGTCTCGCCCCTATTTACTCGCACGATATAACAGCGAACAAATAGAGAGCGACCAACAGAGATTTTCAATCATATGCAATACCTTCCTGGCGTTTCTTAATGCTAAAAAGAATAACCAAGGCCTTGCAGACATGTCTATGCAGCCGTGCTCGCTATTTACCCTGCAGGCCAGGCCAAAGGATCATAAACACATATTTATATACGCATGCATCAAAGTGCGCCGAGCAACCAAGATTAGAACAGCTTCGTAATTGGGAAATTCTAGCTTGAGACAGCCCTAACTCCTGACCCGTGTAACTCGTGCAACTTGGTAACATCATCTTGAGGAAGCGACCTGAGACTTCTATGGAGCCTCAGACAGACAACATAGCCGTCTCGGCGGAACTTCTCAAACGCCACGAGGATGGTTCATTAAAGCCTGAAACATTTTCTTGAAGTGTATCACTTACATCGAGAATGGACTCATCTAGGTACTTTACCTACCTACCTTAGATTGATTGCAGATGCACTCACACATTCAAGTGTCGTCAGGCAGCAGAGCACGTGATATAACAGCCACACATCGTTCGTGGCGTATGAGCGACCACAATCGTGGCGCGATTTTGCATCATTGTGAGCTCGCCGGACGTCCGAAAATTTCCCATTTGAACGACAAGTCCCCTGTCAACGAACGAGCCTCCGGAACGACAAGGGAGTAAATTGCTTTCTACGAGTCCAATTCCAAAGTCACCATGCTGTGATTATGAACCTGGCTGCTTCTCTGCATCTTTACGATTCCTCGAAACCAACACACTAAGTCCGAAAGCTCCGGTTAATTACGAAGCCTTATCGCCTCTCATCCGTTTCATACCGATCATCAAGTTTCTCGATTACACCCCGCCCGATTGCAACACTTCGTCGAAGGGACATTGAAATATCTTGTGACCAAACCAACCTTTTTCGATTGGCATCATGTTGAGACAACCCATTCGCGGGGCGCGCACGCCGCTCCGAGCCTTCAATCAGCCAGTTCAGCAGGCGGCCTGGAATGGCGCATGGAGGAGGCTCTTCACATCACAGACGGAAAATAAGACTGCGCGCCAGCTCTGGAGATGGAGGACAGTCCCCTGGGAGGGCATGATGGCGCGACTAAGAAGCGCCCGATTCGGATCTGGATCTGCAACAACACCAGGCATGTTCCAGGGCGTGTTGAGGCGTGGTTTCCGGTTTACTACTAGACGCAAGACGAGCAAAGGCCCGACCGTTGGCCAGGCTGAGGAGCCAAAGGGTCTCACCGCTAAGCTCAAGAAGCTCACCAAGGAGTATGGCTGGGCGACCGTTGGCGTTTACTTTGGGCTGAGCATTCTGGACTTCCCGTTCTGCTTCCTGTTCGTTAGAATCGTTGGGGCAGAGACAATTGGTAAGATACTGCCACCGTTTCACTTCTATCCGCCAATAAGTTTGTGCGGGTCTGTGTTCCGAATTCGATTGCTAACGTGTGCTGGCTGGCGGGATTAGGCAAGGTCGAGCATTATGTCGTGTCGTCAGCGAAGGCGATGATTCCCGATTCGGTTCGGGAGGTCTGGCACACCTACTGGCAGTCTTTCAGGAAAGCTGAGGCGAAAGCACTCGGCGATGGTGAGATTAGCGAGAAGATGGAGATGGCCACCTGGGGTGTCGAGAAGGCCGATGAGCGCAATCGTGCCGATGCTAGTGAGTTCCATCCACGCGTTTTGCCCCTGGACGGTTGGAGAAGATGCTCCTCGTCACTCTTGGTGTGGGGATGAAGAGCGCTCAAGAGTTGGTCAGAAAGGCTAACGACTCAATCTCTGCGATAGGCTTAGCAACTCAGTTGGCGCTGGCGTACGCCATTCACAAGAGCTTCATCGTCTTCCGAGTGCCGTTAACGGCGGCCGTAACGCCCAAGGTCGTCAAAGTTCTTCGATCATGGGGCTGGAAGATTGGCAAGAACAGCGGTTAGTCGATGTGGGATGGGGTCATGATGGCTCGAGACTGGGAACTGATCAAGCCTCTAATCGCCCAAACGTTCCATTCCCAAAACCCCGCCTTCCGTTGTAAGCCACTCACCTGATTTCTGTATAATTAGTATCTGGAGTTGAGTATATTGATAGACTTTAATGTACAATATTGAGAAGCATGTGGTCATCGTATGTCATCATTGAGCCACGAGAAAATGAAGACCTTAGCATCAGATAATAGATCGAGCACGCAGGTACAGCAGTGAATGATTGTTGGCTGCACCGAGCCAGTGATCATCAAGGAGAATTACCGTTGCTGGACCTGCATTCAGGAACTGACCTTCCGCAACGACAGGCCAACGAACTCAAAAAGAGGGCACCGAATGGGAGTGACCAAAATGATACAATAGGACATGGCGAGAAACGCCCCGACTGAATAATGGTCAAAAGAAGCTTGGCAAGTTTGTCGTCTCTTAGAGGGATAGTGCGCCGAAAGATCTGCAACGTTTTGCGCAGCGCCATACGCCCCCTTGTTTGAGATTTATCAGTTGGCGGCTGAAGCTCCAGAACCAGCCTCGAAACGCCAAGATATTCGAAGCCAAGGGGGGTAAATAGCGTACAGCCTAAACACAGCAAAGAGAAAGAGGCTAGAAGTTCTGGAAGGGTCATTGTGGACTCTCCGAAGAACGCGGGTTTACTCGTCTCGTCCAAGTTTGACCCACGATATACGATTCAGTTCAGGCTCAACTGCGGGTAAATTGAGTTGAGTTTCGTATCCCCCCCGGTCCTGGCTTGTGTCAGAGAATCAAAAAAAGGAGCAATGATCCTCATGATTTCGGCGCTCTAGAAAAGACTGGAAAGAAACCCGCCGAAGGAAGTGGGGATTCTCTTGGTGCAAAAGGCAAAAAGAAGAGTCCTAGTGACTTATTAGTCCCGGACGCTCATATTTCCGTTACTTTCCTAGTGGTTCAACAAAAACCCGGACTCTCTCTACCAAATCGAGACTGATACTCTGACTAAGATGGCTGATTACAGCAGCATCCTTGGGTATGAGCTCATAAGTTTGTACCATGAGAGACTCCAAAGCTTAGACTGTTGAACTACTCATGAACTCTTGAGGAATTCAGACAATATCATGAAAGACTATGACACATACTGTACAAGCCTTAGTCTTGACCTTCAGTCCGGATTTTTATTGCACCCCGATGCCTTCCAATCCAAGTTTAGGTAAATTAACCCCTTGCAGCGATTTCTTGACTGGGTCCGGGCTTTGTCACGCGGGAATAACGGGTTTGAGATGGTTGTTTCGAGTGCCTGGCGCTCCATAGTGGAGAACTGACAAGGGTTCGATTGTTCTAATGATGATGCGATCGATGCATGGGGCATTGACCAGATTGGAAATGGAGATTTCTTATTCATGGCCTCGATGTAGAACACGCAAACAGAATCGACACCAACAAGCGGCTCCGAGAGCGGGCCTAGATAGTACAATAAATAGTAAGCAATAGGGTGTGTACTCCGCTCTCGTTAGGCGCACGCGAGTCGAGTCGAGTCGAGTCGTCGTTATCTCACCGTTCAGGATTCAAACTCTGATTTGAATTTTGTTGTTCTTTTCAGGTTCTATTGTTCTTAGACTCGGGCTGTGAAACCCGTTGAGCTATGGATCACTACCGCTGGCGTGTGATTGTGATGACTAGGGCATTCAGCCGCCAAGTTCAGGGCCGCCAACGGTCAAAAGTAAAAGGAAGAGGCAGTGTCGAGATATTAACACCAAACTCAGAAATACAGGCATTGGATCCCGGTCAACAATCAAAGAGTTGTGATTGCTCATACCAGAACCCTTGGAAATGATCGGCTGAGCGGCACTAACAAAGTATGGAGCAAGCAAGCAAACAAATAGGCGAAGCAAGGGAATCAGCAAAAGCAGGGAGAGCAATTGGCGCTTAAAAATAGAGTTTGGTGATGAAGCAGCGGTCGATGATAGCGGACGGTTCGTGGAAATTACAGCGTCAGGAACTGAAGTGAGCGTCTGGGTCCGGGTCTGGGTCTGGGTCTGGGTCTGGCTCAAGGATCAGGCGGCGGTTGACCATGTGGAAAAAAACCGGCCCTAGCCAAGGTACTAGCCAACTGCTGTAACATCAAGGTGAGATGGGGATGGAAGCTGGGGATATGACGGGGCCCCGTAATCGTGGTCATAGACCGAACCTGGTTCCCTGATTCGAGGCTTTGCCGCTGCGCCGCCGCGTCTTGGATTCGATGGGGATTTTGGTATCCAAAACGGCGCGTAGCTCGTCAAATTTGATACTTGACACACACCATCCAGGTCGATTGAGACTGCATGTGCGTGCTGTCTTCGGGAGAATAAGCCTGGCCTCCAGGGTTGGCATCGACTATTAACATGGATCATGATCCCCCACACGTTCTTCGGATCCAAGGATTAATCTGACGCGGAACCGGCTAGTCCACAGCGGAAGAGGCCCGAATAGACACTCGAAAAGCGTCTTGAATAAAACGAGAATGTATTGATATACGACCTGTAACAACTCCCTGGTGTTGTGACATGCTCAACGTTAAACCGGTGAGCATAATATCACAAAATGAGGCTAACATGGAAGTAAGCTGTTGGTCGCCTCGACGGTCACAAGGCACGTCTATGACGATGTTGATAGAGGCTGCTGTAACGTCGGAAAGAAATGGAAATGATACTGGAAATAATAGCGCCAGTGGAGGTGTCAATCATGACTATCACGGCCCTGATGTCTTGGCGCTGATGCCGTGGCCGTATTGGGTGTTCTACTGCGAGTCACAATCACGGACACACTCGCAACTTCATGGGGTTCTCCACGTGCACGACACACGACACACGATCAATCCAACGATCAAGAGGCGCCACCCAGCGGAGCATCAATAGGACGGGGGCGGGTGCAGCAAAGTTGTTGGGTGCTTAACTTTCGCATTACCAAGATGCTGGAACCTTTTGAATGCGATTGAATCAGAATTGGTGTACAAAATGGAGTCATATAAAGTCAAAATTCTGGTCCGAAAAAGGTACGGGCTGGATCAGGGCCAAACAAACAGGCGGTAAGTCATGTCGTGGATCCTCAAAACTTAGACTCTTTATAAAACCTCTAGCTTCGTCGTTAGACTGTTGACGACCGTCCGAAGTAACTCGGCAGGATGGGACCCTCATAGGAAATTGTCGAATCTCTTGGGTCGTCGCGGAAATATTTTAATGATTGGGTATGGGTATATGACGACGTGAGGCTGACTCGAAGAACAGGCCAGCGAGGCCGATAGACCGAGTAACTAAATTACCGCCAGACGGTAGAGTATAGTTCAAGATGATCCCAGGCTAGGCCATCAAGCGCCTCTATCATCAAGACGGGCGCGTGACGGAGACGCGAAGCAATGTAATGCATACTACACATGGTGACAGAACTGTCGGTGAGACATCATATTATGCTAGACTACACATCCCAAAATATTGCAAAATAACAGAGGTAACTGATAGGCCAAGGAAAGACGGTTTCTGCCGAGGTAGGTGGAGGCCAAGGAATTAAACTTTTAGGCGAAATACCTGTTGGGAAAATAAACCACGAGCAAAGACCGAGCAAATGTGAGAGAGTCCCGGTTCGGACGGAGGGTCGGAGCTTGTGGGCCCAAGAAAAAACGGAGTCCCGGTGCGCGCAAGTAGGTTTGGATCTCGGCCGGTCAATACTGCAATGCGGTGCACAAGCTCCAAAGTAAGAGCATAAACGCGTATGCGTGCCCGAAAGTTAAGCAGGGGTTAGAGCGCAAAGCGTAGAGTTTATGATGTGTTGTCCTGCAACCCAACCTAACCACTGGTCTCGGCACCTTATTCTTGCGTTGAATGAGTTATATGAACCCTATTCTAGACCGTGATAGATTCGACACTTTATTGGAGAAGTCCGAGAGAGACAAAACCGAAGGTCGGCCAGTTAGACGACCTGGTTACTTGCTTGCTGCCTGTCCGGCATGCGGCATGCAGCACGCATGTTACCTCTGGCCTGCAGACGACAGCGTGGGGAGTGTTGCATTGCATTTCCGGTGCGTTGCTACTGTAAGTGACCAGACGCATATGCACAGGGGCTAGACATTATTGTTAATGACACGGCTGACAACGGCATCTATAGATTTTGTGATGTCATGAAGCTCTTCAAATCGAACCCTGAATATGCCTCGCCATGACACGGGCCCCAAAGAAGGACGAGCAAGGTTAATATCTCCTTACGTAGACGGTGAACCCTTTCATTTTGAGTTGCCCAGGTGTAATTGGTCGATGAGCAAGCCCGAACTTTCGGTGACTGAGGAATGGTATCGACAGGGACAAAAGCATCAGGAATGAACTATTGCTCGATTTGGGAGGCAGGGAGAAGGTTGATGATGGTGCTAGAAAGAAATAAGAAGCATGGTGGGTATAGGGGTCGTCTCAATGACGCCAGGTCGATGGCGCCGTTGACCAACACAACACGCCAAGGGCTTGGTTCAACTCCAGCATGGAATACGTAGGGCTGTTACGGTCAGGAATCCAGGAGAAGAGCCTCCTTAACCTGTGTGCTTCATGGAATAGAGGTGCTTTCGATTATATGGATTATGCCACTGACATGATATTGAACCTGGGTCATGAGGTTCTCACGACATAGTTAGATCTGCCACCTTACTTTTACTTACATGGATGGTGAGAACTCACTTGCGTCGTTAAATACTTAGCCAAACCAAACCAAACCAAACCAGTTCAAATTGATTCACGACGCTGACCGCATGTTGAACAATGACACAAACGACGTAATTGCCTGACACAAATAATAAATGTTGCCGCCAACACAACAGCTCATGATGGAGAAAATAAGACTGAGGCCCCCCTTGGACGCCCCCATTCGGGGTTGTGAGTAGCCCGTCAAAGAAGGAAGCTAAAGGGGCCTGGGTGGTACTAAAGTCTATCGCACTCAACAGGGCAACTACTTCGCTGGCGTCGCTCTTTCGGGCTATGGTCGCTCTGTACGTGCTTCATATTACGGCCGTAGGGTGAAAGGCAGGCACCCAATCCTTACCTGCCAGTTCATCTGTAAGCGCTGCCAGTGAAAGAGCCCGGTGCCTTCCGTCCCGTCGTGCCCTGATTGACCACCCCACACAGGGACTTTCTCATTCAGGCATCGCCAGAAACGCTGCACTAACATCAAAAAGACGGACAAAGAAAAGCAAAAATCGAAAGAGAAAAAAAAAAAAGCTTCCACAAAATGGAGCTAGTAGACGGCATTGCCTGCATTTCTCGGTGAGACCTTGTTATTACTTAGAACTGACTAAGACAGCAGGGGCCCACGGATCATGCTACGGAATACGGCCTCCATTACGGGATCTCCATCATCCATGGCATGAACGTTCAAATCCCGACTTGACAGCAACGAGGCTGTTGATTCACCTATTGTTGTGTATGAAGCATGGGCCACGCCAAACGAATCTTGGTCCACTACGCCACAACTGTCATGACTGACATGCTGGTGTTCCTCTGCCTCTGCCAGCTTTGCATTGGTGCCTCCTGAAGAGGGGACCGATGTCTGCGTTATCGAGATAATCCAAGACGGGTCAAAGATGCACAGCGCATTGTTTCGCGCCACCGTTTGTTTTCCCAGATCTGAAGCAGATCTACAGTAACTACGCAGCAAGTTAGTAATCAATTAATCCAACAGACCGGGGTCAGGTTACTGACTTTTAGTCGCACAGGGAGTACTACTCAGGTAGTCCCCGATTTACTTGCAAAGCCGAGTCACGCCGGACCAAATCAAATCAAACCAAACAAGGGCTCACGAGGAAGCGTCAGGTCTCAGGCCTGTTGATCTGTCTGGCCGCCTGGTGCAAATAGACTTTGGCATCGTCGGTCTTCCTTCCTGGGGGTCTGCCTGGTGCGGTACGGTGCGCTTCTCATTATGGCGTAGCCAGTCTTTTGCCTTTTGCCTGTCTACCCCTTCTCCTTTGGCTGGCTCAATATCCTTTTCAGGCCCCACGGCCTATCATGACACTCCCTCTACACCCGAAGGAGGAAGCAAAAACTCTAAAAGGAAACCAAAATTGTCCACAACACACCCAAGTCACTTAGACAAGTACTGAGTACGGCACAACCTTTACCTACAGGTTTTGACTTTTCCTTACACCCCTGTTTTGCTCCGTGATCCCCTTTTTCCAAATCCTCTCCCATTCTGCCCTGTGCCTTTCCCTCTTCTATTCATCCACAAACACACGCGCTCACACGCCCCTACGGTTAAACTTGGCGCTCTCAGGGCGATCATGGCAATGACTATGGCGGCGGCGGCCGAGGACACAAGGAGAGAAAAGTGGGAAAGCAGGAGGATACGCCCAAGAAGCCAACCTACGTAACGCGCGGTCAATGGCAAAAGACGCACGTAGATACAACAAAGTTGTATTGTACCGGCACTATGAGGGGTGGTTGAGCTTGTCTTTCCTCAAGCCGAGACCCGTTCCGTCACGCTGGTTCTCGGGTTAGTATTCGTTGCTATATCCTGAGTATAAAGGAAAGCCGTTTGCTCCGGATTCTTGGGTCAGACTCAACTTGGACTATCTCACCATTCATCAGTATCTCTATCAGCATCAGCTCAACACCGATCGACCTGTTTAGAGTTGCATTACTTTTCTAGCATTCAGTCTTGATTCATTTGTTCAAGTTACCCACTTGTATCTTTTACCTGTCATCGACAAACTTACATCAACCGTACCCTTGCTTCTCCTCCGTCACCAGTCACACAGACAAGACGAGAAGGGAAAAAGACAGCCAGAACAAAGCAAGGACAGGGTCCTTTACCAGGATTATTTCGACAAGGACCGCAACGACCACCAAAGGCCAGGACCAAGACCCTTCCCTCCCACGCCACGACACACCTCAGACCCTGCTTGCTTGGGACGCAATCGCATCGCATCGCATCGCATCGCTTGTGTCGGTGTAAGACATCCGCCAACTCAAAATCCCCGAGAGACGGACGGCTCGAGCCCGTGCCATACCTACCTCACCTACATCCCGTGCGCTACAGCACCTACTGCGAGCTAGCTACCTGGTTCTTGATTGCCAGTCTGCCTACCAACCTATCACCCCCTGTCGTATTTCGATCCACTTGGAACGTTGTTCCAGATCTCGAGCAGGCATTAACATCATCACCACCAACTTGTCAACCCACTCGAGCCACTCGCCCCCCTCCTTTCCCCATCCTGCCTCCCCACTTGTCTAAGTTACCTACTTTCCACAAGGGCAGCTCTATTTCCAGCTCCTAGCCTGGAAATCTCTCTCTGATACATGCGCGACTCGCCTGCATCAACCCCATCCACTTCGCCGACTTATATTAGACAGACAAGTGCTACCATGATGTCCGTCGCTCCCCAAGAATTTCAACCCCAGCCTTATTACTATCTGCCCTACCGTCCTGTCTCTTCCCAACGACAACCTCAGCACGAGATCTCATACTTCAACTTTGCCAACCTCCACCCTTCAGCAACTCTCGACTCTGCCACCATGGCCGCTACCGCCGCCGCCCACGCACGATCTCAACAGGACGCCAGTGTCGCACAGGCTCTTGAAATTGCTCGTGAGAGTCCTGATGGCTCCTCGGACCCTACTATCAGCAAAATTCTTGAGGCTGCACTGGCACGAATCTGGTCCAAGGTGCAAAACCAACCCGACTCATATGTCATGACGAGAGACGAGTTTGCCGTCTTCAACTTTTTCCAGCACCGCTTCACCGGCGATAAGACGGCAGTGAGCGCCCGAAAGCGATACTGGGACAACACCCACGCTTGATCGCCCGCTAGGATCCCGTTTACATATGGCGGCCCTCACATCCCGCGCATTACCTATTACCTACATAACTCGACTCACGAAGCTCTTTTTTGTTTGCATAAGCGGCAAACATAAGTTCACTCTTCAACGCGCATCAGAAGCAACATTTTTTCTCTAACCGACGATAAGGATGGGGCACTCGATCCGCAGTGCCCGTACTGTCCCCAATATTTACCCAAACCTGACTGTATTTTCCGAATTTCCGACTCCCTGCCACTACCTACTTGGGTGCACTGCCAAGAAACAAGAACTGAAACTTGAGGGCTTGTGTCAATGATAACCCAATCAAGATGATGGCAGTATCGACGGCAATAGAACGGATGCAAGCACCCCTGCTTACGTTGACTTCGCTTGGAGCAAGTTGCCCGACGCCGTCTGATAGCATGACTTGTTATATGGTACTACCATGGCTTCCAAGTCATGGTAGCTCAAGTCAGCCCAAGCCCAGTCATGTCATGGTAGCGAGGAGGAACGGAAAGAAGGAAGAAGACGAAGAGAAGCTCCAAAAACCCTGGACGATCCGCCACAAACACCCTGGTTCCTGAGCCCGTTAGTTGAGTGGGTCTCCGCCAGCACGCATTATTCGCATGGCGCCCCGCTGTGGCTCCAATCTCCGACAACCTTTTTGACGACACTCGGGTTTTCTGGACGCGTAAAGACATGGATTTAGACATGGATATGGGATCTGTCTTGTCTTGTCTCGTCTACCGTCATCTCGCAGGGCTGCAGAACCACGGGGTGGCGCGGCATTCGACCTCGGCTTGTTTCTTCATCTTGCTTAACCAAATTCCTTGACTCATGAAGCAGGCCCGCGTCGCATCGTCTCAACGTCTTAACAATAATGCGGGTCACTTGGGGATTTGGTCATATTTTTTCCTTTTTGCCCCCATCTTCGTCATTTCGAACTTTGTCTTTGACTCGCCGGCATGGGTTTTTGTCGCTCTCAACTCATATCATGGAGGTGTGTCAGTCGTCGCAGCACTCATGGATCACTTCGTCTTTCACCATGACTTTTACTTCTTTAATTCCTCCTCCTACCTTTGTTCATCTTCAATGACGGTCTTCGGCTGCTGGCAGTTAGTTGCCTCTGCCTCTGAAGCTGCTGTATATAACATTTCCGCTATCGAGTCATGTTTTTATGGATACCTCTCAGGTTCAGCACAGAGTTACATTGTTACATTTTCTATCTTTTTTTACTTCTTTTCGCCCCATTATGTGTTTCCCCCTTTGTCTTCATATTCTTTTAAGAATCATTGTACAATAGAAATACCACCCAGCGTGCTTTAGCAGTTTTGTATTTGCAAAGCATCAGGCATATAGACCAATTTATGAAATCATGTCTCAACAAACAAAATTCTTTTTCCAACTCGCTATTCAGCAAACATGAATGTGTTCTCATCAAGCTCATGGCATTTATTTCCGCGATTAAAACCCTCGGCCTTATTACTTGACAAAAACTCACTTCAGTCATCACACCTATGGCGTTCTAAAAGTACTAGGTACCGCTTGATCCCTTTGTCTTGTGCCATGGATCGGTACACTTTTGGTGAGCTTGTTATCATATCATTGTGGGTGCGTGATTGAAATGATGGCACATGTTGTCATACCATACTCTTGGTGAAACTTGCGGGGAACCTTGATAAGAGGACAGGCAAGCGATTTACTGTGTGAGTGGTGGTTATGGACGTTTGAGTTTACCCTTTCATTACCAAACCTACGTAGCTTCCCGCCAATACAGCTCATTACAGTATACCAGCATCTGGGTGACTGGCTTACAAGCCAAGTATTGGATGTATCGTATGTGCAAGAGTTTATCCAAGCAGTCAACTCTTCTCTGATGATCATCCAACGCTCGTCTGCAGATCCTTGGTTAACAAATAATAAGCTTTAGCAACGCATCCCGAATCCGGCCGAGTTTAGTTCTTCGGCGGGCGGCCGCGGCAGCCCCGCCGTTGTGCCGCCCCGTGATGCCGGGCCCGGGCGCTTACCCCCACTTCAACCCCAGCGTTGGGCGGTTGTTGGAACACGTCTAGAACAGCCGCTATGACGAGGAAGATAGCACAATCCAAAGTCCACAACTCAATAATGGGGATTTGTGCGCTCACTGAACGATGACCCTTTCCCCGTTTCACGGAGCATTTAGACCTGAATATTGGAGTCGGCGCTGGGCTGGATCGTTGTGGTCAGGGCTTGTGTGATGTTGTTCCTGAGTATCACAACAGTAAGCTCGCCACGTAACGCACTGACTTACCAGCTGCACACTTTAGGACTGCCACTCTGGACTTTGTTACTTCATTGCGGGGGATCTGCATTTCTGAGGGGAATGCGATACCAGTAGAACGACAGAGGTTGGATACTTCGAGGCGTTCCGCTTTAATGAGTATCTCAACCTACAGTGTCAGACTCGACGATCTTCTAGTATGCTAAGGTATTGAGGGGTGAAATTATCTCGGTTTCGCAAGAGGCATCACCACAACTCTCAAGAACGCAGGCTTGATAAGTATTTGAACAAAGTTAACATCAAAAGCTTTAGTGCAACATCAAAGTCCGGCCATAGATGGCCAACCTTCAAAGCTGCGCCGTCGTCAATAACGTCGCGCCATGACATTGCCCTTTACAGAAACTGAGCAGCACAAAAGGACTAGAGGCTGCAAGAACCAGAGTTCTTTGGTCAGCACCGTAAAAGGACGGAGCCAGATTAGGGAATCGTGCTTGGGCCAGCAGCCATCTCGGCATCCTGTCTGGGATGAAAGGGAAAGGAATAGAGTTCGAGTATGAGCCGCTGATGCTCCTCTTCGCACGACAGTCCATTCAATACTTGGACGGCGTGTCAGCGGCCGCTTTTCTGAGTATGTCAGGGCCGGAGAAAGGACGTTGCGGGCGTCTGCGCCAGTAAAGTTTATCTTCAGACTATCAGCAGACCCAACGCCAAATTATTATCAGGTGTGAAGGGCTCAAGGCCAAGCTTTGATCACCATAGTGGTCAACGTGACGGACGTTTCCCGTGGCCAATGACCAATGGTATCGACTTACGGCATTCAGTGCCGCGTATAGGTAAAGTTGATCATGGCAGCAACAAAGTTGGCATAGACATATTGATAGTTGGCCGTTTATTGCCTGAATAAGGTAGGCAGCTTCTTGAGGGGTTTCCCTCCTCTCCTCTTGGGATCGCGTCGTAAAACAAGACCATGGCAAAATGGCTCGCGGCAGTGTTGTTCTTCTTCACATTCCCCTCTCTCCACTCATATAGAACACTCTTCGGAACTTGAAGCTTAGAGGAGACCCTTAATCTCTGGACGTTGGGACTACGAAACGCGACCATCAACAGTCTCGATGCCATGGCCCAGTATCGTCTGATTTCTGAGTATGACGCCTACTGCACCATAGTGCAGTGCTCAAAAGGATGGGGGCCTCTCTTTGAACCCCTGTGCCAGTTTCGATGGCGGTGACCCTTTTGGGCAATCCAGAAAGTCGGTAAGTTGAGATATTGAAACTCTAATAGGCGGAGAGGCGTGTAGAAATATGACGTGGTGATCGATTTAGTATGGAAGCTTAAAGAGCTTCCAGAAGACTTCCGGAAGAGGCAACGTGTACTGCTCTAACAGGAAAGGTCGACGGTATGCTGCTTTGAGAATGGTACAAATAGGCACCGCGACGAAGGCGAGCAGAACAATAGCCTCGGCACCAGCCAAACGTTATTTGCTTCACGCCTCCCACTGCCTCTTCAAAGGGCATTGTCCAAAAGCGCCCATGTATCGAGTACATCATGACCGTAGGAACACGCCAGGAGGCTAAGAAGCCTAGAGAGTCTAGAGAAAGGGGTAACTTTGACTATGGATTAGCACTCGCAGACCGTAAGTTTATGCCTAATGTAGTAGAGATGAGCATGAAACATCCCGAGACTCTGGAGCAAGGACCCGAAGGATTGGGCGGACTTGCCATGCTGACAATTTTGGCTGCAGCTATTGAGCTTTCGGCAAGGGGATTGCCAACAGAGTTTGTGGAAGAACCGGTGGCTCGGTACGTGGGAGCATTGCCGCTTGTTGTTTCGAAGCGGTGTAGAGTGACGTCTTTATTTGGCGATGCTATCATGTTGTGTTATCAAGATGCAAGTCTTGTAAGACAGTCGAAATCGAGACAATGTTCGACTGATGTCGTTGATGAGGCTCTTCTGCCGCGTAGACTGACAGCGGATCTATCCAGAGATCTTTGTTCCGAGATGAGATTGACAGCTGCAGCAAGGGTAGTCTTGCCCAATAATGAATGGCGGTGAGGGTTGCACCAGAGCTGCAGCATCTCAAGGAGGGGAAATACGAGGCGAGGGCCATATCGGGTGGGTTGGATGGAATGGCGTAAAAGGGACTGTGAGGGAGTGAGTGAAATCGTGGGCCGCCATTTCCGCTATCTTTGGCAAGTCGATTTGGTGCCATATCATGTCACGGACCACCTTTCTCTAAACTGTCTTGCAGTTAACAGCCTATGACATGCATCTTGTATCTCAATCTTGGAGTTTCCGTGAAATGTCGGGGTCCACGATGTAGGATCTAGCAGGCGGCGGGCATAACAAGATGCAGATACCCGAGCCATTGTTCCGGCCGATGACGGTAGAAGCGTGAGCTATCGCACTAAGCGCGGGCGAGCCCTCTTTCAGAGACTCTGACAAACAGTGGCAAAGTGAGTTACTCTTGGACCAAGAGCCAGACGTAATTGAAGTGATGCCCGGGGCCGGCTATACCAAGGTAAGCTTCATCTGGGCTAGATCGGATTTGACAGTCTAATATCGATCTCGGACTTGCTATGAAGACCAGGATTCTGGAAAGGGTTTAGAAGAGCGACCACAGAGTGTGAAAGACGCCGTCAGGGTCTGCGATGGGGCATTTCTGAAGTTTTGTGATGGCGAGTCCATTCCATGGATATTCTCGAACCGGCCGAGTGGGAAGTAAAGTTGGAGTTAGGCCTGGCGCCACGGAGATTTTGGCAGTAAACCGCGAGCTTGGTTGCACAAAGAGAGAATGGGAGGGTGAATGACGGGCGGCAGTTGGATGGCATGTTGCCTCTTCCGAGAATAGGAAAAATTCAATTCAGTGGCTCTGCAACGCGGCGTCGTGATGGCTAGCTGAAGGCGGACAGCGGATGCTTGTCTAAAAGCTTGTTCAAGCCTTCTTGGTTGAAGCTTTAGTAGATGGCAGAAGGTATGTAAATGGAAATGTTGGATGGAGTTGTAGAAGTAAGGTGATATCCAATGAATCGCAAGATCGAAGGCGCAGGGAGGGGCGGAAGGACCCTTGTTTGCAGCTGCCGCGGGAGAGGGGCCGCATGACGAGAGTGACAAAATAAAAGGACCAGCTCTCGCGGATATAGTACGCAAGCAGTGAATGAAGTATTCTGACAGAGCGTCACTAGCTTGCTCATGATCTGTAGCCGCTGTCATTCCCGGACTAGCTCTGGCTTGGGGTGACATAAAACATCGTACGCGAGGTCAAGCAGCTATCGACTGATTTATGCCAAAATATCACCATAGTATACCAATCTTGGGATAAGGAGTACTAAGTATTAGAGTGGACCATTGCAGTACCCAAGATATATATATCTCATATAGGAAGTATCATCTCTAATATTTATATAATTAATTAAAGCTACCTAGGTTAGAAGCTTGCGTCTGATGTTTTGTGTTCCACCTAGCCCTGCTCGATTGATCTGGTCCACCTGCCAACCACTGTGGGTCACATAGAGGCGCAGCAGAAGCTTCTTATCCCCAATGGAATGGATGAACAGACTGTCTAATCGCGCTTCCTCTACAACGAAACATTTGGGCGGGTAGAGGAAATATTAGAAACAATGCAGATACGTTTTTGAACAACAATAGCCCGTAGATTTGCTATCGAGCTGCAGATCTGTTATTCTGCAGCGGCTATGGAATGCAGCCTCGAGTCTCTGGCAGTACATTGAGGTTCTGATTGGCCAATAGATCTTGGTCGCTCCTGGAGATGATGCAACTGAAGCCATCCACGAATCAATTGATTCAGCCAAGATTGCAAAGAAAGTATAATGAGTGATATTTAGGTGCAAATTTCCTATCCCAGTGATTTCGTATGATGGATCAGACGAGTAATAGTAAATGAAGGAAGCGCATGGGTGTTGGCTGCCCCTCCCACTGCAACCCTGGTTGACTTTGCCGTAAGTTGTAAACGGTTGCTTGGGCAATGCGCAAAGAAGATAATCAGCAGTGACCCCATCACCAACCACCAGCGTCTCACTTAGAATCCCAACCAACGCTCACTCACATCAATTCAACTCCACATGCATCCTCCACCAAAAATCGCAGCTTTACTACGGTAGCTAGACATCATCATCCCCGCATCGCTCCAGCTTGCTGTCGATCTACGGATACGATAGCTTGCTCGGTTCTCTATCACCCCTACGAACGTTAGCAACACCATCAACACCCCTGGGCAACTGCCCGTTGGCACTACGCAAAGTGGTCTCGGCGACCCTCGGATTTTGCCATATGAGAAGCTTCGCAGCTCTTGTGTTACTATCGACTCTACCATAGCTCAAATTCTCAGCATCAGTTGCCTATCATGCGATACAACCTCATTCAGATGATCCTGCGTGGCACCTCGCTGCTGCTAACGCTCCTCTTAACGGCTCTCATCGGCAATATTATTGCTACCAACCTTGATGCCACTGGCTCTGCAACTGCTGCGGTCAACTTCATCATGTTTATTGCAATTGTCTCTTGGATCGTTTGCACTATCGGCCTGCTTTCATTCTTCACTTCAGCTCTCGACAAGCCCCAGCTGCAACTGCCCTTAGATGCCGTAGCTGTTCTCTTGACCTTCATTGGTGCGATCGTTCTTGCAGCCAAGCTGCGTGTCGTCAACTGTCGAGATATCAATCCCAAAGCTCTCCCTAGTGACTGGATCGCATGGGGCTCGGACAGTGATGAGAAACGTTGCCGCCACCTTCAGGCCAGTACTGTCTTCATATGGTTTCTGTTCGGCTGCTATGGTGGAAGTTTTTTCCTTACCATCCGAGCTGCGCGCAATACGTTTGGATCTATCCGTAGTGCTGCTTCTGCTTCAAGACCAGCCATGTCCCAGGTCAGTGTCTGATGAGCAACAAGGGGATAGAGAAATTATATCACGATGCGACGCCCAGCTGCACGCAAGTTTACGCCGCCATGATCATGCTGGTCAACTGCATAAGGCTAAATAGTGTAGACGACAAGATCACAGAGACACATATGGAACATGGGGTCAGTCGATTTAGACGGAACGTCATACGAAGAATGCCAAAGAGTTATCATAAAGTTTCAAAGAGAAGGATAGAGCCGTTTCAACAGCAAGCATGCCTTCTAGATGTGGGCACGCATTATACCAGGAATATTTATATGTTAATTTTTATGTATGAGAGTAGAAGAGGCACGCAGCACGGGAGAGTTGGGCGAGGTAATGAGTCTGTAGCAAATCAAAACTTACATGCAAACATGATTGGTTTCCGCCTTCGATACTTTTTCTCCCAAGCCAATCTGCTATCATCATGGACTGTTATTAGAAGCAATTGAGTTCAGGGAATGGCAGACCCCAGAGGATGCACAATGCACAATGCACATTTTGATTCATCTATCATAAAACACGCAAACACGAATACCCTAACACCATATCAAAGCCATGCATGTTCCCAAGAACACAATGATCATGTCTACCTTTAGATCGTCTGGTTCATCTTTGACGCTCATATTATCTATAACGTCGCCGCTGTCTCTGCCACACCTGCTGCCTTGAAAGCCTTCTTATTCGTCCATCTAACATCGACGTTATGCGCCCATTCCATGTATCGTGACCAACCTAGAAAAGTACTTTGTTAGCAATCCTGTTAGACTAAGGACCACCCTGTCCGTCCATCGATAGGACTCACTCCAATATGCAAACTTGCGACCAAAGTATTTGCCCATCCAGGGGACGATCATCATCGTCAATATGAGCTGCAATTGCTCAAGACTGCGCTCCCACTCGGCCTGCGCGTCCGAGTCGGAAGTATCAGAGTATATATCGTCGGTTGACATGGAAGGGAGGGAGTCGAGATCGTCCTTGTCGTCCGACATGGACGCATCATGGAGGTCGACGAGCGAAGAGTCGGGAGCCGCCATGTTGACGTCTATGGTTTGGTGGTCGGGATAAGGTCACGGCAATACTCGGTCGATAGTAGTTTCAAGTGGATGATGGAAGATAGGGTCAGATCAGATGATAGAAGATGCTGAAGCCGTATCGAAGCTAAGAGGGTAGGCGATGGAGGGCAGGCGCTGGTCGAGGCGACAACTCGGTAGGAAAGGAAGGTGAGGTAGGTTAAGGTAGCTCAAGTAGCTCCTAGTTGGTGAGCCGCGTATAGTAGACTTCGCGGGGACAAAATATACCCAAACAACTTGTATAATCCTTCTGATGGCTCTGGAACGCGACAATCGATATCTAGATATTGACCGAGGTGATGCTCATTGTCGTAGAGGCCGTAGTCGCATCGGGGGCCGGAGATAGACTCCGATGACAACGGGGGAAGCTACGGGCAGCTACTTACCTGATTGGCTCAGAAGGCACTTATCTCATCGCACGTGACTGAGCGCGTGATCTGCTATCGTGAAGCCGGGGTCCGCTTGCGCCTCTGGTTGACTCAAGGTATGGCTCATCCCGCCCATGACGTTGGACTGACTTCCTTTTGCCTTGTAAACCCGCAACTGAACCCATCAGAAGAAGCAGAGCGACAGCGCGCGCGAGCTTTACGAACCGGAACTACCTGCGATAGTTGCGCAAGAAACCCCTTAGCGAGAGGATATCGACTACATTACCTACCTTATACAAAGAAGCCGCCCATTTGCGACACCCACATCAAAAAATCTCCGGTACAACAACTGCGCGCCGTATCAACAGCCAAGAAGCAGCCCCTAGCAAAGCAATCATGGAGGGCGAGGTGAGTCACAAAACTGCAACTGATGCACCTATTCATTCCCTTCTCCGTCAAATATCCCCAAAATCGGACACACGCTACAAATACAGTCACCTACAGTTACAGGCATGGCTTTGAACCTCAAATGCTTGTGCCTGGCTCTCATGGCTTGCCTTTGTACCCTTTGGACCACACAGGCCCAATCTTTTACCCCTCCAAAACCCTCGAGCGCCCTATCAACGGTCCTATCATACGTCGCCCTATCGATTTTTACCCCACTATCCTTTTGCTTGTCCTCTCAGTGTGAAAGTACCTCCGTACTGTCCTACACCACTTTCTGGGGGGGAAACAGACGATTTTATCATTGACTCACATTTTCCCAACCGCCACCTTCACCTTCATCATCCATCTTCCACGACCGCTAAAAGCACCACCTCCCTCGACGAATTCTCTACTAACACAATCTTCCTTTTTGCTTCATTTACAGGCACCCACCGAACGTAAATCTCGCAAATCCGTTGCTTTTACCGACGAACAAGTAGTAGTCGACGCTGACGGTTCCGTGACCATGGTCAACGCTACCGACGAACCCAAGGATTCGGCTCAGTCCCACACGCCTCGTACGCCGCCGCTTTCTGCCGCCCTTGAGTCCTTTACTGATTCGCAAACACCAGCCGCTGAGGACCTGCCCCCAGCTGAGGATGGTGGTCTCGACCTTTCCCTCCTTAAGAAGAAGAAGAAGAAGTCAAAGAAGGTCGACGATGCCGATGCCGATGCCGATGCCGACGCTGCCCCCGCCGACGATGCCGCCCCTGCCGAGGATGGAGGTCTCGACCTGACCTTGAAAAAGAAGAAGAAGAAGCCCAAGGCCCCCAAGGACGACGACTTCACCAAGCAGCTTGAGAAGCTCGAGCTCAAGGAGGGTGAGGAGACCGAGGAGGCTCCTCAAGAGCAAGAGGGTGACATGAACGAAGGAACCGGTATCTGGGCCCACGACGAGACCAAGACCATCGGCTACAGCATGCTCCTTGGACGCTTCTTCAGCCAGCTCGCCCAGAAGAACCCCGACCACGCCATCAGCGGAACAAAGAGCTACAAGATTCCCCCGCCCCAGTGCATGCGAGAAGGAAACCGAAAGACTGTCTTCGCCAACATTGCCGATATCTGCAAGCGAATGAAGAGAACTGAGGAGCACGTTACCGCCTATCTGTTTGCTGAATTGGGTACCAGTGGTTCCGTCGATGGTAGCCGAAGACTGGTTATCAAGGGTCGTTTCCAACAGAAGCAGATTGAGAACGTTGTCCGAAAATACATCAGTAAGTTTCCACGGTTTGTTATGTAGCATGATCTAGTTACTAACCATTCCTCAGTTGAGTACGTCACTTGCAAGACCTGCAAATCCCCCGACACCGAGCTCAACAAGGGTGAGAACCGTCTGTACTTCATTACCTGCAACAACTGCGGCTCCCGACGAAGTGTCACCGCTATCAAGACCGGTTTCTCCGCCCAGGTCGGCAAGCGAAGAAAGATGCAGGGTTAAGCAACCCCATGTTATTCTCTCTCTCGATTCTACCCCGGCCCACATCCAAAGACGTCCTTGGCTTGTGGTTCATGGGCAGTTATGTGTATCTTGGCGGTGTTCCATCTTGGCTACGCAGCTGAGTCAATGCTGAAAAACGAATGAAGCGGCCTGTCTTTTTGAGCTGCGTAGTCCTGATGATGGATATGAATTTCGGATTCTGGATTAGGCATCGCTAGCAGAGTTGCCTACTCCACACCCAAATGGTCTTTAGGGTCAAAAGGAGTGATGTCGGACTCGATCAAGTATGAAATCGGGTGCCGGGGTTAGGATGTGGCGTATGGATTTTGTACATGATGCCGGAATGAAACAAGACTGCAGCCAATTGGTGTGTGCCCAAGTGATTATAATGCATGATGTCAAGCATGATGTGCGTTCAACTTCACAGTGTAACGTACGCGAAATAGACCTGTATATGTATGAACGGCATGCAAATTATGAGCATGCCCCAACAAGCGTCTTTTTATTAACACAATGACAACTTGCTTTCGTTATGCCTCCGGGTGGTATTCAAACCACCAACTAGCCCGCCCACTCCCCCTACCTCTACAGGATGACTTAAAACATGAGAGATAAAATAAAACATGATAAAAAAAAACTAGACAGCAAGAAATGCCTTCCCCTTGACGCAGAAAAACCGTACCCGGGTTATTCTCCTAAACCAATCCAATATAGTCCTTTTTTCTGTGCATACGTGCGTGTTGCTTTGTATTTGTATCGAGGTGGTGCGGATGTATGTATGCCATGATGACATTGGCAGCTCACACCCTGCGTGAGAGCGTGCCGTTTAATGTGTTGTATTGTACACGCGAGGAAACATTTGTAGGGAAATTAAGTCAAGGAGCGAAACGTCGAGTTTAACGCCAGTGCTAAGGGAGTGCAAACTCGCGTACTTGAGTCGGCTCGCCTGTATCAAACAGAGAGCCACTTAAGGGGTGAGGTTCTGTGACAGCATTGGCGGCTGCATTCTTCGTAGCAGTGTCCAAAGAGCTGTCTACCTCTACTCGAGCGGCTTCGAGTGTGGTGCGAACCCATTCACCAAGGCGGTTCTTCTCGATAAACTGATGGAGGAGCTTATCCTCGTGCTTCATGACCTCAATCAGCTTTACCCGGAAAGATGCCTCAAAGTCACGGAATCGGCGATCCAAACTCTCGGTGAAAGCACCCAAAGCCTCGTGGGGAGGCATGGGCCGGAAGGGTTCGCGCGCATCCTCTGTGTCCAAGTCAGTAAAGGTCTTTGAAGTATTGTGCGAAAGAATCAACTTACGAAAGCTGATGCAGTCCGTTAACATAATGTAGAGTTCCGTGTCTGCCAACCTCTCCACCACCTCGCGATCATCCTTTAGCTGGGTGTCGTTGATTCTAGCCCAGTCATCACGAATGAACAGCCTCCTCCAGATGAGCCTTTTGGCCTCCTTGACTTCATCGCCATGGCAGCTGCTCTCAGCAACCTTAAGCGCAAGCCAGAATGGGTGAGCGATCTCAGCTCGCGACTCAGGCTTCAGGTAAATGAGGGTCAGAAGGTCGATAAGTGTCATGGCGTCCAGAGCTTCGTGCTTCAATAGACGTTTCAACCCGTCCTCAAAGATCTGGTGTTGGGCCTTTTGACGCCGAGGGATGTTCATGCTGTGCACCTCCATTGCAAAGTTGAGTGCAGCAGCGTCATCCACAGCATCGTAGGTGCTGGGAAGAACTTGGTGATATAGTTGATCTTGAATTCTGATCGCAATCAACTCGCGGTCAACCTTCTTAAGCCTCTCCTCGGCACGTGCCTCATCGGCGTTGACCTTGAGACCACCAGAGTTGGTGTCTTTCTCTTCAAGTTCCGCGAGGAGAGCGAGTTTTCCGAGACTCAACTCGATCTTCTTGTTCCACACTTGCTGCTCTTTGGTAAGTGCAAGCTCAACGAGTGTATCTGCACCGTGGCCCACATCCTTCTCCTGCTGAACGTCGTTGATCCATGAAATTCTCGCCAGTTCCGGCTTGCTACGAAGGAACTGCGTCTTGTAACCATATTTGTCAAGGTCAAATTCCAAAACGTCTTCAACTCCGTGTTTTTGGAGTAGGAATTCATACGCGGGAAACGCAAACGCTTGGCCGTAAGTGGCGAAACTGTTTTCCAGCTTGGCTTTCTTGGTCTCTCTAAGACGCTTGAAATTTTGTGTTTCCACCAGGGAAAGTCCAGGCTCACCAAGCCGGGCTTCTAGTTGGTGTATGTGGTCCAACAGGATGACGGATAGGGCGCGAAGACATTCATGCTTCTCTGCAATAGACGCACCCTCCTCCCACTTTCCTGATCGTGCCAATGCAAGAGGCTTCTCAAATCGATCTGTCTGATACACCTTTACGAAATGCTGCGACATGCTCTTCTGATCGGGACTTGCTGCCGACCAGCGTGCGTATTCCAAAACCGAAGTCAGCATTCCATCAGTGAGAGTTGGGAGTTCCTCGAAGATCTTGGAGACGATCTTGGGGTCTGGCTGATTTGACCCCTTGGCCGGCTCCACAACATCAAGATGCTTCTGAACCCATTGATCTGCGAGATCGACAAGGCGTTTGGCGTTGTTTGCGACGTAATGGCAGCCAGTCCACGGCTCAGGCAGATCGTCGTATCCGTCGCGGAGGATTCCCATACGCAGTTCCTCGAATCCTAGGCCGTAAGAACTCAGGTTGTTTTTTCGGAAATCGAGGGCTGCCACATGTGTACAAGTGTTGACCTGAATGGCTTCGTAAATCATAACGTTGACCTTGGCATCGTCAAGTAGGTGGTCCTTGTACAAAGTCTTGATAACTTCGTATGCCCAAGCCACAAAGAGTTCGAGGCGAAAGACGTCGTTGATAAACCAGTGTCGGACTCTGTCAACCTCACCAATCTTAGCAACGGGGTTGTGCTTCTGGTCCTGATGAATGAACTCGACAATTGAGCCAATGAGACTCTTCTTGTCGTTGGCTGGTCGGGCTGCAGTGAAAGCTTCGTGTCGTTTCCAGAGCAAAGTAGCCACATGCATCTTCTCAGCGTTATATAGCAGACTCCAACGCGTCTTACGGTCAAGATCTGCCCCAATAATCCTGAGCTGTGATATCAATCTCTCGAGCGCATTTGATCGGGCTCGCAGATTGTCCTCCAACGAAGCCGGAAGGGTCGAGATAAATGGAGTGCTTGAACTCACAATCTCGTGGCTGACCTCGAGAGCAGCTTGGGCGACTTCTTCGTTGGAAAACTTGATTTCCTGTCTACCGTCAAAGATCAAAGGGTTGTCCTGCTTCACACCAAAGAAGACAGCCTGCTCGATCTTGCTCTTCGCGGAAACCTTTGGTGGCTGGTCACTAGCAAACTTGTCCACATCGGTCGTCACAATTCGCACCGCACCAGCTCCCCTAACCATGAGAACCACGGCGGGATTCTTTGTCTTGGGTCGATGTGGTCGATACTCCTCGTGACTGGATGCAGGGGCTATTTCCTCAAATCCAGAACCAATAATTTCGTGCACGTCGTCCTCGCGGAAGTCGATGACATCTTCGAAGGCTGCAGGTAGGATATGGCTGTCGGTTTGAAGCTGCGATTCGGGAGACTGTGGCGGGACGGCAATTGACGCAATGACGGTTGCTCGATCGAAAACGACAAAGGCAACCAGGGCTGGGCGAGGAAGGTATAGGCGGGGTCGTGAGGTTTCGGAGAGCTGGGAGGGTGAGATTGGTGCACTATAAGAGGTTATGGGACGAATCATGCCGATTTGGCAATCTTTGGGGGTTAGGATAGCTTCAACCAATGCGTAGCGGGAAGTGCTTCGCAGGGTCAAGCTGACGAGGATCAGAAGGTGTTGCACCGAGGAGTCGTCGGTTGCCATGGCCTCACTCAGCCTACTCAGCTCAAGGTACTTGTATTCCAGGCCCTTGGGGACGTATGTCAAGTCAATGGCCTCGAAAGATTCCTCGGGATACTCTTGAGACGCAGGATCCGTCTCTTGAAGAGCAGCGATGATATTCTCACGCACGTCTGCATCGCCAATTATCTCGTTATGACCTCCACGATGAACCCTCCAGGCATGAAGTCGTCCTTTCCCAGTGAGGGCTACGATGTTCCTTTCGCCTGTTCGCGCGGATCGGTCGGCTCGAACAGCTGCGATGTCCCCCTTAAGAGACAAGTGTTGAAAAGCGTGTCGAATGCTACCGAAGATTCCACCTGTAGGAGGCGACAGGCTGTTGCGTAGGAATTGAACTGAGATGGCAGGCCTGCCTTGACTGTCACGCACATTCATGTACGCAAGGCGCCCTGAGTTGAAGGTGAGAATGAAGCCGGCGGATTCAGCGTTGGTGATAGCGACAACCTTTTCCCCAGATTGCATTCCTGAAATGGTATACTCGACACCGGAACGGTCCTTCTTCATGAAGACGAACGTTGCCGCGCTCGCGATAGACTCCCAGTAGACGACTTTTCCGCTACCCCCCATGATCACGACCAGGCCAGGCTCTGCCGATGACGCGGATGGCGAAACGAGGCATCCTACAGGGAGTGAATCGTTCTGTTTGTACGTGGATGGCAGGCTAAATGTGAAGGTTTCGGGCGATTGCGATGTTGAGGCGTATGGCCAGACAAGGGCGTGTGTTGATGTTAGAGTGAGGGCATAGCCAGTGGAGAAGACGTCGGCTGTTTGGTAGGCTATGATAACAAGAGTGAGCAGGTCATTGATGGGCTAAACTGTTGTCGTTAAAAATCTTACCTGACCAGTCTGTACGAATTCTGTCGGGAAGAGCTGGAAGTTTGCTGACTGTGTAGGCGTTTGTGCTCGTCTATGTACAAGACGATGATCAGTATGCGGCATCGACAAAAGAAGAAGAATTATCTAGTCCTTACCAACACCAGACTTCCGTCGCCTTTATTAGCGGCACGGTCGCCATGCTTTGCCTTTTTCGCGCGGACATTCAATTCCTTGCGCAAGACGGGGCTGAGGCTCTCGGGGGGCTCGATGTTTTTGTTTTTGGTGGGTAGAGTCGCGACCTTGCCATCAGTCTTGACCTCGATCATGTCTTGCTGAGCATCGGGACTGACAAAAGTCTGCTCGGTCAAAGGCAGTCTCTGTCTCTTCGCTTTTGGCTGCTGAGCGACATTTTCAGAGCTCAAGGGGCGTTGGCGACGGCGTGAACGAGTCGCCGTCGCTGGGCCACCTTGAGCGGCAGACGGGGAAAACATTTTGGGCGGATCGCAAACGTGATGGATATCGATGGTAGTATCAGATTAGGACGAACTCGAGGGACGTGTCGGGGTAAAATGGCGATGGAATCAGCCGCGTATTCATAGAAACATTTTGCGGCGTAAACGTGAGGATGATCGTGATGGATCGTTGACGTGAATAGAAGTGTGTGAGCGGTGACTTTTCAAATGATGGATGGGATGGATTGGATTGGATTGGGGAGCTAAAAAGTAGAAAACTGGGTTGGGCGAAGCCTGGAGTGACAGTGACGAAGCGTGCACCAGGAGCCAATCGAACAACAAAATAGGCTGCTGGTCACCTAGCTACGGCCACGTTTGACGCGCTGTGATTGGTCTAAACTGCTCTGGTGCCTTTTTCGAGCTGCTGTGCTGAGCTGGCATTGCCTAGAAACCCCTTGAAAGTCTGGGAAGCTCAGTTGCGCACGAACCAACCAGGAGCCTCCATCTTCAGCCTCTAGAGAGGCTTGCCCCACTGAAGATCGCATGCAGTCTGTCATTTCCGTCATGGTCATGGCAGAGCCTCTGTGCAGAGAGGTAAGGTACCTCCGAGCTTGCGGTACCTTACCTTAGTCGGAGCTGAGGTTAACATGAGACCTTATACTCGGTATTTTCGGCTCGTCGATACATCAATCTCAAATTGAGACCGACAAGCCGCGATTGATTCCTTTTGTTTCGTTTAAGTTTCTCAATCGCAATCAGTTTTAATTGCCTTGCGCCTTTTTAATTGCTTTCACAGTCTTTGGCTTCTCATATGCAACACTGCTTCACAACTAGTAGACTGTCCTTGGCATTAGCTCGGGAATTTCCTCACTTACATAAGTCGATGATGCGTAAATTTACGGCCTCCTCGATCTGATAACAACTGGATCTAATGCTACATCGCGACATTGACGAATCGCCACTTATTACCACACAACATCAAGCATCGTTAACCTTGAATACAACTCTCAACTTGACCGAAGCAACCGAACTGAATAGTTACTGTCAATTGCTCAAATAACTCAATCCTATTCGACTTCGGGGTCCTGCCGAACCACGTGGTCGGGCAAAGCTCCGGCCAATGCCTACCCTACGCCCAACACACTAGATCCGTCAGTCACTTTATTAACTCACCTCTAGACATAGTGGCGATCTGGTCGTGGTCTGAAAATGAGACGGTTCTCTACGGCGGTGATCATCACAGATCCTCTCGTCAAGTATCAGACTCATGTAGCTGCTGGTCTTTACGCCCCAGACCCGTCTCAGCATCGTCTGGCCAGGCACTTACACAAGATATACCTCCGCATTAAGGACTATTCTCCCCAAGCCGAATATCGTCAACGCCTCAAACAGGTTGCTCGTTTGACGGAGACAAAACCCAAGGAAGAAACAGGAGATGATGGTAATATCCTCGCATTACGCAATCACTCGATATGGCGAAATCCACTATTCAAGCACCTCCTCACAACGCCAGAAGGAAAGGAGAGCATGGCCTTGACCCGGGTCCTCACGAATCATGAGTCTGCCATTGAGATAGACTCACCTAGAGGCTTATTCCTGTCAGGCGAAGTGGGCACTGGAAAGTCAATGCTTCTCGACTTACTTGCCGATGGTTTACCAACTGAGCGGAAGCGAAGATGGCACTTCAATACGTTTATGCTCTACACCATCTCACAACTTGAGCATCACCGCAAGACAAACGGCGGAATTTCAGAGGGCGATACCGACTATTCTATTTTATGGATGGCCAAAAAGCTAGTCGATGAGTCGCCAATTCTGTTTCTAGACGAGTTCCAGTTACCCGATAGGGCAGCTAGCAAGATTCTTAGCCATCTCTTCATTGCCTTCTTTCAACTTGGCGGCGTCCTCATTGCGTCGTCCAACCGCATGCCAGAAGAGCTTCAGAACGCCATCGGTGTTGATTACACCCCTGCGCCAACAAAAGGCCTAATTCGCAAGTTCTTCGGAGGTGCAGTCCGAGCTCGAGGCGAGCTATACGGTTCTACCAGTGACTTTGCGAATTTTCTTGAAGTCTTAAAAGCCAGATGTGACTTTTGGCAAATGGAAGGAGCCAGAGATTGGCGAAGAAAGGAGGAGACTGAAACACCTTTGACTGTGTCCGGGGATGCTGTTGAGGGCGAGCCGGGGGTAGCAGAAGTCGTCACTCAAGACAAGCCCGAACGAGTAACCAAAAAACCGGTTAATTATTATCTTTCAGTCGATGAAGAAGACCCTTGGAGAGAGCGAATCAAGACGGCTCTTGCATGGACGGGCCCTCAACCACTACCTTGGGAACCATCAACTCTTGTGGTGTACGGTCGAAAGGTTCATACTCCTCGACATTACAACGGATATGTATTCTGGGACTTCGCGGACCTGGTTGAAACGTTTGGTCCTGCTGACTACATTACAATGGCATCTACCTACCACACCTTTATCATCGACAATGTTCCTATCCTCACGGCCGCTAAGAAGAATGAGGCTCGACGATTCATCACGCTCTTGGATGCACTCTATGAAGCTCGCTGCAAACTCATCATTAGGGCCCAAAACCCGCCAGATACTCTCTTCTTCCCAAAGAAGAAAGGCTCCGCATCTGGCAAACCAAACAACCCAAATGAACCGGACGATCTCATTTCTGAAACCATTGCTGAGGTATATCAAGATCAGGTGTCTCCATTCCGACCCAACATCGCATACTATGACACAAAGTCGAGCACTGCATCCTACGACCCTGATCAGGACTCCGACTTTGGACTGCAAAAGAAACCTATCGACTTTGCAAACACGAGCGCCTTCACTGGAGAGGATGAACGTTTCGCATACAAGCGAGCCACATCTCGGCTCTGGGAACTCTGCAGCGCACAGTGGCATGCCAGGACAGGAGAGTGGTGGCAGCCGCTGCCTCTCGAAGCACGGCATTGGGAGGGAGGTGCAGTTTCGCAGCGCATCGAACATCAGATCGGTGCAAACCGGTTGAGTAAGGACGAGGGCATGGGTCAGAGCCTGGAAGTGGATGAGATGGCTGGACTATCCAAATGGAGGGTTGAGCATCTAAAGAACGAATCTGGAAAGAGTCTGTAGAACAGTCCGCATTCGCTCTGATGATATAACCGAAAAGAGGAACGTACAATGACATATGGCGAGCATATAAGCGCATGCATCAAGTTCAAATCATATTAGAAACGAATAGATATAAGTCATCTCGTGAAACAATCAGTTGCCCATATGGGGGCAGGATCTAGATAGTCTATGACCGGATATCCCGTTATGCCATACTCCAAAACGCCATGCACCTGTATCGTGGTCTACTCGTACACTGCCTCTCAGCCCAGCTCAAAGACTTGTCACGCCTGGTGTCCAGCCTTCCCCTATCCTCTTCATATCCTCAGCAAATTTGCGACTCGTAATCTTCTTGCCTCCTCGTCCCCCAAGTGGCGCATGCTCATCGGGGTCATAAAACGGATTCTGCAGGAGCTTAACGTATGCATGCTGCATGGCGCGGAAGACCGGTTTGAGCTCAGCATCGCGGAGACCAGCAGCAGCGCCCCGGCTCGCAGCTACGGCAGCGCCGCCGTCAACGCGCCGGCCGCGCATGTCGACAAGACAGACCATGCGGACACCGGTGTTGGTCTCAAAGCCATAGGCGGCAAGGCGGTCGTCTACGGCGTGAAGCAGGCCAAAGTCGCCTGAGAGGCCCACACCCGAGACGGCGTTGTTCTTTGCGCGCAGGTCGAAGACATCGATGGTAGAGGATAGGAGAAGCGAGAACTGGAGAGGCGTGCGAATCGGTGCAAATGTGTTTGTCGTAGGGTCGAGCGAGGGGAAGATGGATATGTGGAGGGGGTTGTTCTGTCGACGAGAGGTTAGCGGTTATTCACAATAGTGTATTAATATTGGATAGAGGCTGTTTAATTACTCACATTTCTGCCGATGACGCCCAAGCAGGCGATCGAGGGTATCGCGGTGGACATGGTTATAGCAGCTGCTTGACGAAGATGGAGGTTGAAAGAGGAAGCTCGGCTTAGTGGGAGCCTCCATGCTCGCTTTGTCCCTGTGGGCAACCTTAACTTGTAATCCCCACCTCCTACTTCGACGGTCATCATGATGAATTATTCTGCAACGAAAAAAAATGGTAAAAAAAAATTCGAATAAGAAGATGTGAAGTTTTGGTCTTGAGTATTGGAAATGCTGGTTTTATTTATCACTTGAACTCGGAATATGATGACCGCGGTTGGAGGCTGGAATGTCTCTCTTTAGCTTCTCAAATGTCTGAAACCGGCCATTGACTCAGAAACCAATTCTTATCCATCACTAATTTTCACTTATAGTATATAACCTTAACTTAAGTTGAGAATGCTGAGAATGGTGGCAATATATAATTTATAAGGATGCTATCAAAGCTATCTGATAATCATCAAATTCTACAATCCGCTTGCCTCGTATGCAGCGCATCTCCTATTAGCGTACACCGAGTAACTCATCTTAGTGAGTACTCCCTAATAAAAGTGATGGAACAAAACGCTTCCAGCTCGTACACTCTCCTATTGGATGTCTTGAACATGTCCTTTTTTCTCTTCATTCTGAATATTCGTCATCCTCCATGAGATTCGCGGTATCTTCGAGTCCTCTTAGAACCTCCTCGACCTCTGATGGATCTGTGATGGCCCACACTCCTCCACCCTTTACTAGGTCTTTGCCGCGCATACCAACTTCTTTGCCCACAAGATTGCGACCAACTTTGCCCGGTCCAACGCCTACCCAGCGTCGTATACGGGCTTCTTGGTCTAGGTATTTGATACTGTCCCACCAGCGGACTGTGTCTAGACAGCCGCGGGCCAGCAGGTCCTTGAGTTCCTTCTTGCAGCAAACTGGTCGTGCAGACACGTTGCTGACCATCGGTAACTCTCCGGGAAATGTTACCACATCCTCTGTCTCACGGCCCTTTACCCTGCTGGGTTCTTCGAGAAGTTGGCGCATCACGGTGACGGCGGGCTTCATGATGGGACTGTGAAAAGGACTGTCGGCTTTAAGACGCACGGCGCGCGGATCGTAGCCCAAAAACTGGCGGACATGTGCAATAAGCGTCTTTATGCGCTCAATGTTTCCGCTCAGTACGATCTGGTTCTTGCTGTTGATGTTGGCTATCAACACCTGCTCTATCGGTGGTAGGTCCGCCAGATCCTCAGCCGAGATGCCGACAAATTCACGGATGGCCTGAATCAAACTGTCCATGTGCTCTGGATGCGATATAACTGCTACCATGCCGTACTCGCCGCCGTATTGTTCGATCGCATGTCTCGTAGCGTCCGACATAGCTTCTGCCCGCTTGCGCACAAGGTGTAGGCTGTCCTGGAACGAGATATAGCCGCCCGCAACCACGGCGGCAAACTCACCAAGCGAGTGGCCTAGTGTGACGTCGAAATGATCGGTAACCTTGAAGTTGAACTCGCGCTCGAGAATGCGTAGAATGAATATGGAGGTAGCCATGATAGCGGGCTGCGCATTGGGAGTCTCGGTAAGAAGCTTAGAGGGCCCATTCTGAATAATATCGGAAAGCTTGTAACCCATATATTCATCGATTTCGTCTCGTAGTTGCGACGCCGTTGAAGGGAAAGCCTCGAGCCATGGGGTCAGCATGCCCACCCGCTGGACGCCTTGGCCGGGGAAGAAGAGGGCCGTCCTGGTGCCGCCTCGATGTGTAGATCGCCATCTTCGCTGTAGTTGCTGCTGTGGTAATGGTTGTATGAACGGTCGACTGAAGCTTGTAGAAGGAGTAGAGGAGCGAGTGTGAGTAGCTAGGGTATAAGTGCGGCGGCACCGCATCGTGGACGTCGCGAACCGGTCCATTGCCGTCTGAGCGGCGGGGGAGAGGATAGAGGTCAAGATGGACGGAGTGATGGTCTCATTCTGGGGTGATACGTATAAGGAGGAGGGAGAGAATAACAAAGACAATGTTTCCTTATTACTATTAGCAAAATAAGAAACCAGACCAGATCAAACCCACGAGAATGATCGCCCTTTGGGGGCCCGCGGGTCTGGGGTCTGGGTCTCTATGTCTGGGGTTCGGGAGTTTGCGTGACGTCGGGGTAGTTCTAACTTGTAGGTACAGTATGTGCTAGTGGGACAGGTACGTACTCTCGGAATTGGGGGAGGCTCTCTCAATTCTCATGAAAATCATCGGAATGGCTTTCCCCTTCGTCCACAAGCTATAGTCTTCGCCCAATGATAGTACGAGCGCAAGTCCCTCAAGCCGTGATGCCGCTTCCAGCGCATGCTAGGGCCGGGTCCGCCCCCACTCTTAGAACCGATGCCCCGACCTTGCACGGCTTCGGAGCTCCGTCGCTCCTTGGAAGCCTCCTCCGAGGTGACAATCAATTTACGGCACATGTTGTCGGATTGGCTCTTCCTAATTTTTCCTTTCACTCGGCAACAAGCCCGGTCATGCATTTGCATTACATTACATGTCTCCACTACTGTTGTGCTTTCTTTTTGCTTCTGTCATGGAACTTTAGCCTCCGCGCTATTGGCTCGCCAGTACACCAGATGCCCTCTTTCAACACCATGAGCCCATCCGTGTCTCCGTCTGTTACCGCGTCTCACCTCTTGACTAACATCGTATCTCCACGCCTCCCTTGCTCACCGTCAGGTACTTGACCCCCTTGTACGGCTTCACACTCTCTCCCAAGCCCCTACTCTTGCGTGTGTCCAGCTGGATGCTCTCTACCTTGAGCCCACTTGCCAACCATCCCTTGACCGAGAAGCTCACTGATGCCGATGTTGGCATCAGGATCTTGTTCTGTGCGACCTTCTTAGCGTCCTTGTCATCACCTGTGCTCTCCTTGTTCTGTGCCGCCTTGGCCACGGGGACACTCTGATATGGCCCGTCAAATGTGTAGCCCGTTCCAAATCCAAACCCGTTAGGATCAAACCCTTCGTTGTCCTCGCCCACCAGTGGTCCCACAACGGTGCATCGAAGACCAAAGTAGCTTGTTCCACCACCTGACAGTTCCTTTGCGGGGATATACCATTCCAAAAACTTCTCTCCTGGGTTGAAACTGGCGTCGCCCTTGCTTGGTCGGATTTCAGATAGGTTTCTAACATCTGCTGGCAGCGGGATCGTCACAGTCAAATCGTCCATCAATGGGGCTCCTGGTGATCCGGGATGGGGTCCCCCCAAACGGCCTCCACCACCACCTCTTCCTAGACCCGACGAGGCTGGTGAAGGTGCTCCGAGAATCTTGTTGACCTGTAATCGAACCTCGAAATCTGAACCTGTTGCACCTAGACCTGTCTTGACCTCCATGTTAATCGGTAGCTTGAGGTTGTTGGAACTGAGGCTTCCGCTCTTCCCACTTGTAAAGGGTAAGAGGTCAACTTCGTATCCAGCCAGAATAAATCTTCCATCAGGTGGGATGAAGCTTAGCTCTCCAGGCCTCTCCTTCCATCGATTGAGTCGTACACATGGGTGAAACACCGGCAGCTCCATAATGCCCCCGAGGTTGTGTTTTCCGGATGGACTTGTGATGTTCAATGTGATATCTGGGACACCTGAAACCTTGGAGGTAAATGCAATGGTGCCATTGGCAAAGGCAGCTAAAGGTCTTCCTGACGGGGCGAGTGTAACGGATAGAGTTTCGACGATATCGGCGTACATCTCGTTGGACGTGTGTCGTACGTTGGCTCGTCTCCATGGTAGAGCAGTTGAGTTTGAAGGCAATATGGACGACGCACTTGAATTAGAGAAGTTGGCGCTCAGAGGAGCTTTGCTAATACTGAATTAGCTCGAATAGCTCTCGTCAGGCTCAACCATTTACTTACCCAGGGAGGTTGATGCTTCCCAATAATTTACCAACCCAACCCTCCTGCTCCACCACCTCCCGTAGGGCATTAGGTTCTGTCGTGCTGATAGTACCGGCATCACACATCTCCGTTAGCAACTGGGCGACGATATCATAATTATTCTCGATCTTGACGGCCAGGAGCGGCGCGCCAAGAAAGTCCTCAAAGGCATCTATTATGCGGTGTAGGAACTCGAAGACTAATAGCGGTTCGATCTCGGTCGACGATGTAGCAAGGAATAAGAGGTTTGCATGAGTTAAGCTGAAGACAAGTGTCGGTGGGCTCGTGTTGGGGAGGTAGATGAGGTTCGGTCGTGGTGCGGGATGTTCTAGGTAGAGGGGTAGAAGATGTGTTGCCGACAGCGGCCTCCCTGCGTAGGTATGGGAGAGAATAGGATTCCTGGGCAGATAAGTTAGAGATGAGCACATAGAATACTACAGAAGACGTACCGATTATCATCGTAAATGTGCAGCGCCTCAATAACGCCGTTCATGGTGATATCCAACACCTCCCTCCAGTGTAGGTTGTGAGCTTAGGTATTGGTACAGTAAGGTAGCTTTCGATTTGCGCCAACGCGGGACAAGCAATGACGAAACTAGAGGTCAGATCCCTGAGAACTCATGACTAAGCAAGCGATCAACACCCATTCGCCCAATCAACGTTATTTATCATGCGACTCTAAAGTTGAAGCTTGTGATAGTTCCATAGTCACTTTTTAGTCTTCAAATTGTTGATATAACAATACGGCACCACATTCACCATGTCTGGAGACAAGACACCGACACTTCAGTCTCTTGAGAAACCAGAGAAGCTCGAGAACATTCTGCGCCAGGACCGAGGCGACGACTGCCTGCCCTGCAAAGTTGTTGGTCAGTTCTTTGCCATCGGCCCTCACGCCTCGACTTCTCGGAGCTCAGAGTGGACTAACACCGCCATAGGCAGCGGCGCATTTTTCGGTCTGGGAGCATACAGCTACTTTTCAGGCATGTCGCAGCTTGAGAAGCAGAAGCACTTGATCCTACAGAGTAAATCGCCTTTTGGAATGAGGAGTCGCAAGTTTGGTATCACTGGCATCTCACTGGCTCTTGTGTGGATGGGACTTTGGAGGGCGCTCAAATGAAGGAACGATACTGATTTACGAACGATTGAACGAACTCCTCTCAGTCTCAACCGACATATCTGTATAATATCACCTGATACGACGCCACACGAGTTCAGTTTTGCGAAGCCGGGTTTACACGATCTGGCCATTTGTGGACTTTGACGCCTATACCTCTGATTCATTAGCAAACTCGAGTCATTCTGGATCATGGAACTTGATGTACAAAATTACATGTAACCATTATAGAAGGCGTTGGGGGGTTGTCTCGGTACTTGGCCTAAAGAGCTGTTGTACCACTATATAATATCTACAAGCAAGCGACGGTCTCCTTCTGGATCATCTTGGAATCCATTCAAGATGGACTAAAGCCTTGTAAAGAATCATGGTTGAGGAGTGCCCATAGTAAAGTTCAAGATGCTGGTAAGTACCTGTAGTACCTACAGTATAGTAGTACCTAGGTACGCGATATCAAAGAAGCATGGTAGCCATTCCCGCTGTGGATATAATATTCTGCCGCCAATTCTGAGATTTTCGGTCTTCTGATTCAAGATGAAGTTTCTGGCTAAATATTTATTTTCAATTTGTCTTGATTACTGTTATTTCAAGGCAATTGGCATCTGGTCTCGGAGCCTGTTCTAAGCTGCTGTGTTGCTGCAAACACTAAAATCTCAACCTGGAGGCCCCACATTGAATCTTTAACCAAACTTATTCATCAACCACCAAAAGGCGACACATAGAGAAGCTCAATAACACCATACTCGAGGCGTTAACTCAGTATACCCAGATTTTGAACACAGAAAAGCATTACAGCAGCTAAAAACGGTCACCTGACCGCAGTAACAGGCCTCTATACAGCCTCGCCATCTGCCTTCTCATCTCATCATGCCCATCACAATCCTCAGGCCTCAGCCTCCCACGCCTCGGAGACCACAAGCAGCCGCAACAAACTCCGATTCCGACTCTGATTCTGAAGGCGGAGCTGATGTCGTCGGTGATGATATCCTCACACCAGGCAGTGTGATAACGTCGAACCCTCAATGGATGCGGTAAGGTCTTCAACATACCAGACGTCACGACTATTCAACTTTAATGCTGACTTTTTCTCTACAGGGGACATGGTACATATGTGCCTTCTGGCTCATCGTCCATCACATCTTCTCTTGCAGGAACTCTCACAAAGACAAACAAGCTTCTCTCCGTGCGGCCCCTCCGCGCGCGCTACACCCCAGAGATCGGTGACCTTGTCGTCGGCCGCATCGTCGAGGTGCAGGCCAAGCGGTGGCGCGTTGACGTCGCCGCTTCTCAGTTGGCCATCCTCCAGATTTCAGCTATCAACCTGCCCGGCGGTATCCTCCGCAAGCGTACCGAGACCGATGAGCTGCAGATTCGTAGCTTCTTCGCCGAGGGCGACCTTGTCGTCGCAGAGGTCCAGCAACTGCACCAGGATGGCGCCGCGAGTCTGCACACCCGTAGCTTGAAGTATGGAAAGCTGCGTAACGGTGTCTTCGTCGCTGTCACAGGTACCGGCGGTGGTGGTGGCGTTGTCCGCTCCAAGCGACAGGTCTGGACCATGGATATGGCCAACGCTGGGGGTAAGGTAGACGTGCTTCTTGGTGTGAATGGATACATTTGGATCAGCAAGCACATTGAGAGCGATCCAGCCGCCGAGGCTGCGGGTATCAACCGCATGGAGGAGACTGTCAGCAGCAAGGTTTACTCGAGTCAGAATGACCCCATGGAGGTGACGACAATGCGCGAGATTGCAAGGATTCGCAGTGTCATCTTGGCTCTCGTTGAGAATGGACTCAAGGTAGATGAGGATACAGTTACCAAGGGATACAATGAGGCTGTCGAAATGACAAGGGAGTCGACTGAGGACGATCTGTATTTGGGAGGTGAAAAGGGACAACGCCTAGCAGCTATTTTGACCGGTTACTGAGATATCTTGGATCCTTTAACAGTCCATCGTATACAATGATAGCTCTAATACAAGATACCACTGCTTTGTATGAATTTGTAGTGCTTCGCGACATGATATGCTGTTCTTTAATTATAAATTGGCTAACTGCAATCGGGATAAGACTTGGGAGGTCGACGTATAACTATAGTACAACGCAATAATAAAGCCAAAGATGAGGGTAGCGGCTATTTAACAAGGCAATAGTACACACGAGAGGTATCCTTGCAACCTCCTTACTGCTTTTTTACGTCCAGCGAAACGAGGAAATCAACTAAATCATCATCGTGTGAGCAAATGGCTCAGAACACCTTTCTTCGCTTCCAGGATGGCGGCAGCAACTACGAGGAATGCCCACCTTAAAAGAGCACCCTTAGACTTCTTGGATCCGAGGCCGAGGATGAGGGCGAGGAAGTATGTGATTCCCTTGTTTTTGTTGCCATCGCGGTCAAAGTTGGGCTTTGGATCGGCGACGGCCTTGATGCGGTTCATATGCGGCCATTGGTATGGCATGTAACGCACTCGGAAGAATATATCGGCCCAGTAGGGAACTTCGGCAATGATACGCTGATGGCTGAAGGTCTTGATAGAGTAGATACCATGGTAGTTGCCCATTCCGGACTGACCCACGCCTCCCAAAGGAGACTGCGGGATCTGCGAGTGGAAGAAGGCGTCGTTACATGTGGCACCGCCCGAGGTAACACTGGCCAGGACTAGGATTTGTTAGCAACTTTATCAGGATATGTCTTGGAGTTATACGTACTCTTCTTGTTCTCAGCGTCGCTGCCAAAGGCACTGAGTGAGAGGGGTGTAGGATCAACCGAGTTGGCAATGTCGATGGCCTGGTCGAGAGAGTCAATCGCCATAACTGAGAAGATTGGGCCAAAAGCCTCTTGAACCATCATGCTGTCCTCGATATCGTCAACAATCACGGCTGTTGGCTCCATAAACAGCGCAGACTCATCCATGGAGCCGCCCATAACAATTTTGCCTTTGGTTGCATCGAGCATCTTCTTGAGTCGATTGAAGTGGCCCGTGTTGACGATACGAGAGTAATCGGTGCTATTCTTGGCACCCTTGGGGAAGAAAGTGCGCAGTTGACTGTTGAGCTCTCCTAAGAATTGCGAGAGAACGCTTCGCTCTACGAGGATGTAGTTGTGAGACATGCAGACCTGGCCTGCACACAAGCACTTCTGCCAGAGAAGTCGCCTCGCAGCCAACTTGAGGTTGGCATTTTTGGTAACGAAAGCTGGGTTCATGCCACCGAGCTCAAGAAGCACAGGAGTCAAGGTCTCGGCCGCCTTCTGTGCGATGATCTTGCCGACGGCCTTGCCGCCTGTGAATGAGATCTTGTCGAACTTCTGATCGAGCAGGCGTTGGGTCTCAGACAGGGCACCGTTGACGTAGGTGTAGCACTCAGGGTCCAGAGACTCGTCAAAAATCTTCTTGAGCACCATAGCACTGTTGGGAGATGATTCCGAGGCCTTGAGCACAACGCAGTTGCCGCAGGCGATGGCACCAATCACGGCAGGTAGATTGAGCTGGAAGGGAAAGTTGAAAGATCCAATATTGAGGATAACGCCAAGCGGCTCATAGCGAATACGATGCTTCATGGCGCGGAACTGGAGAGGGATATTGGGGACAGGCTCGTCGCGTAACCATTTCTCCAAGTTGTTGACCATGTCGAGACATTCCGTCTTGCACCAATCAATCTCGGCGAGGACTGCCTCGTACTTGCACTTGCCAAGGTCCTTGAAGAGAGCATCTTGCATGAGCTCAGTGTTGTCGACAAGAGCCCAGTAGAGCTTGCGGATCTGGACAAGGCGAAATTGGACATCTTTGGTACGACCTGACCTGAAAGTCTTCCTCAGGAGGTCGACTTTGGCAGGGATCTCATCCAAGGGCGTGTGCTCCAGGGGAGCAATAGTGAAGGTTGCAGTGTTGTCAGCCATTTTTGATAACTGATGATGAGACGTGGTTGGTTGGCAGAATGATTTTAGGTGCTGACAACTTTGGCTGAGAAGCCCGAGATTAGAAAAATATATGGGGTGCAGAAGGAATGTGGTTCGTACAAAGAGAAGTAGATGTTGAAGGGAATTAATCGCGTGGCAAAAGAACGATGACGCTTTAGATTAAAGAGGAGTTGGGTTGAGTTGAACGAGTTGAGATTCGAGGGGGAGATAGGTACCGGTATTCAAAGAGCCAGTGCCTGTGCCTTTTTCGGGACCTTCTCCTAATCAGGCCTGTTCAAAGGAAGGTGATGTTCGGCGAATTCGGCCAATCCTTTCACGTATTTCTCCACGATATAGCAGTCATAGACCGGAATAATACCTGGGCAATTGCTGAAGCTCTCCCCAGATAATGGCCAGGTTTTATACCAGTTTTTATAAGTAGAAAATAAAAGGGCTGCAAGCGTTCTAGGGATACAAATGAGGGGTCTGTAGTATCAGGGATCAACTCTGTCCTCGGCAGCCATCCACGTGCTCAACCGTGCCGAGGCACAGCTTCATCAATTATCTGAGACCTCAATTGCATGGATATATAATCATTTAGATACTTGATCAATTTGACTGCTAACAATAGAATGGGTGATCATTGTCTATTACCTAATGAACGAGCTAGCACCTAGTAGGAGCTCACCTAGCTTAGTACTGTACTTACTTAGATGGTGTGAGACTGAAGCAGAAGAGTCAGCACCAAGTTGCAATGATTGGCATGGTAACTTATTTTGTATTTCTTATACCAATCAGGTGAACTATGGCGACTAATTTGTAACTAGAATTCACCAAGACCGTAGTTCATAAGCTGCCAATTGCGCCCACCTGTGGCGTCCTACAACGGTGAGCTTGACAGTTAACGTTACTGGCTGTGGTGTTACTGCAGTAATCACCTGTGGTGCAACAAGACCATGCTTTTGACTGCATCACCTGCATATCATACACTTGCTTAGCACATTCGAGAAGTTATGTAATATCCCGGGGTATCAGACCAACCATATTGCATCCAAAATACTGACTGCGGGAATGAAGCTACCTTATAGAACGACTACCTAGTACATACACTAACCCCAAACAAAGTATTCTCAATAACATCAATTCAAAAGACTATACAAGCAATTGTGTTGTAACTGTAGTAGTAGAGCCCATTCATCAATTCAGAAGCGAAAGGCGTATCACTTAGACCCACCAAAACATCATGGTCCTCAGGAAAAGTAGAAATGCTTTAACTCTGGTGTTGATACTTGATACCACCATCAAACACCCACTGTCAAGAGCTCCTGACAACACACTCCTACAACCTCACTCATGAACCAGCCCCCATCAACACTTGCTTCCCAACTCCCTTCCTCTCCAACACCTTTGCCGCCAACTCCTCCACTACATCCTTGACCCCATCCCCCCAAAGCGCCGACGCAACCCCAAACTTAGCCCCCAATAGCACCGCCAGCTCCCTACCCTCACTCATTCCCTTCTTCCATACCTCTCCCGCTTCTGTCGCACCGTCAGCTTTGTTTGCAACGATTGCCGTAGGCGGCGCTTCTCCCAGGTGCGAAGCCAGGACTTGGAGTCGCATGCGCCTTAGCTCCTCGAGACTCTCGGGTGAGGAACCATCGTACAGAAGGATTAAGGCGTCGGCTTCGGAGGCGATCCGACGAGACTCAGGAGCGGAGTGGATAAATGTAGATGGGATGCGCTCGAGATTGATGAGCGTTGGGATACCAGAGATATTAGCCAGACGGCGGTCTCCGGATGTTTCGGTAATGGGATCATATGCGTCTGTGAAGACTTCTTCGCAATACTGTAGCAAGAAAAGATAAGTAAGCACACGCCCAAGCGTCAAAAAGATGTCATGCTTAAAGCTCATTTGCATGGCATCTTTCTTTTTATGTTGCTCACCCTTCTTATGAAACTCTTCTTTCCCGAAGCAGGAGATCCGAGAATGATAATGTTGACAAGATGTTCGGTCTTCATAGTTTGTAAGTTTATCTGGCAATTAATAAGAATCTTGAGGGAAAAGAGTTATTGGAAGGCCTTGAGAAAGGTTTGACATCACCGTAATCAATCATATGTCTCCTCACAACTGTTCTTGGCAGTCATGATGCTCTTAGTCAGCAAATCCAAGCCCATCATGAGAATAGTTATTGAACCTTCTTTTGAGTTGGTGATAAGGTTTAGTATCATGTACTTTTCTAGTGTCTAGCAAGACATGAACGGACGTCAATACGAATCGCTGTCTTTGATATTCAGGAAACTAGCCGTATTAACTGAGGCCAGTGTCCTGGCCAGTTCAAACCCTGCATAAGCGAATGCATTAGCTATGAACTCTTTTCTCGAAAACAATTTCATGGAATTCACTTCATATCTCGTCAAAATTCCCACGTTCAGGTAAGGGTACTGGCCGCCAACACAGCACGGCCATGAGAAGCGTGATTCATCATTACTTGTGACGGCTCAATGTACATGTTTCTCTTGTCAAATGCCCTCTTAAACCTACATCGTACAATTGTACATGCTCCGCCAATTCTAGCGTATAATACATTTCATCCCTTACCCAATATTCCAGGGGACGTTTTTATCACATTTACCTCCTCGCGCGAGCACCGCCGGCACTCTTGGCAGGCGCCGCAGTAACAAGCTCCGCAACCTTCTCCTTCTTCTGTTCTTCGATAACCTTCTTCGTCAGATAGTTGTCAATGACCTGGGTACCATCGATCAACCGACCGCCCTCGGCCTTTTGCAAATCGTCAATAGCCATGCGCCTGCGATACTCGTCGAGTTGAGTTCGACGCTCAGGAGACATGCGCCACTCCGTAGGGAAGCGGGGCTTAGGTTGGACCTTGTGATGGCGGGTATCGAGGGGAATGTCGGCAAAGGTATCCTTGGGGTCCTTGGCGGCAGCGATAAGGTCGTCGATTAAGTTGGAAAGGTAGCGCTTGTTTTGTGCCTGGTGCTCGAAACTGTCACTGCTCATCTTGATGATCTCCGTCTCGGGGTTGTAGCGGGGACCGGCGAGCTTCTTAAGCTTCTCGGTTTGCACGGGGGTGAGCTTCAGGTCGTCGGGGGCGAACTGCACCACCACCTTCTTCTCGGCGGGGTGGAATTCACCCATGTAAGAGGTGTATCGCCATCGGAGGACCTGGTTATCGGTAGGAGGGACGAAAGGCTTGGCGTACTCTATTATATAGTATTAGTATCTGGATATATCCTGACGAATCTAGATGCACTCACTTGAAAGGAGGGGCAACTCCCATACGGCCAATCGAGCATACTGACGCATCTCTCGAACTTCGTCAAGCTTTCCGTGTGCCATAGATGTGATGTCGTCCTCGTCAAACTCCTCAAGCTCTTCGGTGTTGGTCTCAGGATCCTCCTCATCAAACCAGAACGACTGCTTGTTGGGCCTCTCTCCCTTGTCGTCCTTCTGGATATCCTCCAACATCGATCGGTCCTCTGACGCCCAGCCAGGTCGGTACTCCAACTCGGAGGTAAGGTATTCGTCAATGGTGCTGAAGCCATTCTCCTTCGCCAGCTCGTCCAATTGCTTCAATCCCTCCGGCGTAGAGGCATCAGCCAACGCAGCCTCGAGCTTTTTCAACTCTATAGGACCGTAGTCCTCCTCTTCACCCTCATCTTGGCGGGGATCCTCCTCACGCGCCCATCGTATCGTCGAGGTGGTGAATGCCCGCTGAGCAAGGGGTCTTTGCCGGATGATCTGCTGCGACCGGGGGATTTGCTGGATTCGAGACACCCTGCGACAGGTTAAAACGCATAGCCTTGCGGCTGCCGAAGCTGAAGCCATTGCGATTCGTTCAAGAGGGCAATGGCCGTATTGAATTATCGTCGGCTCGAAATGTGATAGGCGAGCATTCAAAAATTTGGCTACACTAGGTACAAGCGCACCGGCTGAGTTGGCCGGAGCCCGAAGTTTAACCGCCGTGGCCTTTCCTCTTACACGACCTCTCTACCCTATCGCAACCACATGTGAAGCTTCAACCTTCAACAACAAACACTTTTAATTTTCATATTTGAAGATTCCTTATCGATGGACTCAATATCCACTTCCCTTGACCGCGTTTGTCTGGTCACAGTGGGTGCTACAACCGGATTTAAGAAATTGACTGAAGCTGCACTGCAACCCACATTCTGGCAACACCTCAACTCACTAGGATTCACAGAACTGCATTTACAATGTGGCCCCGATGTCGCCTGGGCAAGCAACCAGTTGGCTCTTCGCAAAGAAGAAGTCCCCTCGAATCTAGTCGTCGACATATTTGATGTCAAGAGAAATCTCATGAAAGAGGAAATGCTATTATGCAAGGCTGCCGACGGGAAGCGGAATCTGGGACTTGTCATATCCCATGCTGGTACGTGAAACAACTAAGAATCTAAAACGCGGACTCACAGAAACTAGGCACCGGTACAATTCTAGATGCCTGGAAACTAGGGCTACCAATAATTGTCGTTCCAAATACACAACTTCTAAATGACCATCAGACAGAGATGGCAAAACATCTCTCCAAAGAGGGCTATGCCATTATGAGTTCTGGGAGGTATGTACAATTCTCCTACCCCAAATTAACTTGGTTCGAAAACTCATCTAACACAAAATAGCATTGACGACCTGAAAGAAGCCATCCATAAGGTGGAACTCCTATGGGAAGACAATAAGACTCGCTGGCCACCGCACAAGATTCCATCACAGGAATCCAGTAGACTTCGTCTGTGGGATCTCGCCCCTGCCGAAGTCGCCAAAGAGCAGAACGCCACCATGGTCCATGACTAGGGATTTGGACTTGTGCGTCGAATTCTTGGGTTTCAACGCAACTAATCATGAAGCACGGTTGATGAGAACATGTACGGGTTTACCTGGACGGAATATGTTTGGTGTTTGGGCGTTGTTCAATTCATATGCTCCTTGTCAAAAGGTGCATCTATCCAATGTAACACTTTGTTTTCACCTCTCAATGGAAATTCAGCGGTCTAGTCTAGGAACTCAAGGCAAATTCTGAACGTTCCAGATCTTCACGTTAGCATCTCCTCCGGCACTGGCGACCCTGCCGCCTTCGATCCAAGCCACTCCGTTGACACCGTCCTTGTGGGCGTTGGCAGCCTTGATACGCTTGCCCTGGTTCTTCTTCTCCAGACACCAAACAAAGACGTTAGTGTCAAGACTACCACTGGCAGCGTAAGAACCCGTGTCGTCCCAGGCGATAGAGGTTACTCGGGCAGTGTGAGCCGACCAGCGGTCTGCCACAAGTTCCCAGCTACCAGCGCTGTAGACGTAAATCTTTCCGACGCTGTTTCCAGCGGCCAGATGTGAGCCGTCCTTGGAGAAAGTGAGAGCCGAAATGGTTCCAGTTGGGTTGCTCAATGTCTTGACCGGCTCGAGCTTACCGTTGGAGCCAGCATTGTAGATGCGCACCGAGTTCTCGTTAGCTCCGATCGCGACAAAGGAGCCAGATGCCGCAATGGCACCAGGGGTATAATCCAAAGACTCCTCGCTCACCAACTTCTCACCAGAGTACACGGCTACGCCAGAGTAAGTTGCGACGTAGATGAGTCCATTGGACGCACTCACGCCCTTGGGCTGTGCCTGCAACTTGACCGAGGCACCCAAAAAGGTCTTGGCTGACTCATCAACGATTCTGAGAGTATCATCCCAACCAGCGCTGAAAGCCTTGCCATCGGCAGTAGCAAACTGAGCGACTTGGTTTGTGTGTGCTTGGCCATCAACGACTGTGGCGGTACCTGACTTGACATCCCAATGGCATACTCGGCCATCGAAGCTGCCAGACCAGAGGTCAGCACCCTTTCCGTCAGATCCAGTAGACAAGGCGGTGATGCCCTTACTGTGACCATAAATAACGCGGGTGGGTTCGGGCTTGCCCTCGGTCAAGTATGTGAGGTGGCCCTCAAGGTTAAGACTAATGATAAGTCCGTCGCTACGGCCAGGAACAAAGACAACACCGACCTGCTGGTCACCGACATTGACGTCCCCTCCAAACTTCCAAGTCTGGATAACACTGCCCGCGTCGACGTCCCAAAGCTTGACGGTCTGGTCGGCGCTGGCTGTGACAAACTTCTTGCTGTCTTGCGACCAAGACACGGCAAATATACTGCCTGTGTGCTCGCCCCGTCCGATCTCCTTGGTGGGTTCACCTGTCTTTCCATCGTAGAGCTGTATGCGCTTGTCGGCACCGACGGTAACCAGAGCACTTCCGTCAGGGGAGTAGGCAGCGCCTAGAACGAAACCAGTGTGCTGAGCGCTCTTGTTGTTAAATTTGTAAGGGGCTCCATGGTAGAAGACCATGTTGCCGTCGTCACCAACAGTAGCCGCACGGAAAGGTCGCTGGGGCTTCATGGCGACGGCATTGACTGACTTGGAGTGCCCGATGATCTCACCAACCGAGTTTCCGCTGTCAGCTGTAATGCAGCGACCAAACTGTTCGCGACCGTCGCCAACAGCAATGACACGCTGCGACTCTCCATCCCAAGCAATGTCGTTCAGGCGACCCGAGATGATGCCATATTCTCCTCTTGTGCTCTCGATAGTCTCAGGCTCCCACACCTTGAGCATGCCACTGGAATCACCACTGGCGACCTTGAAGCCATTGGGAGCGAAGCGAGCGACGGTCGTGGGGGCGGTGTGGCCGGTGTACTCTTTTGCTTCGGAAGGGTTGTCGATGGAGCGAACAAATATGGATTTTCCACACTAGATGGATAGCATAGAGCATCAGTAACTTGTCTTATAGTATAAGGTCTGGTTAGATAGGGAGCGCATCATACGGGATAAGCTATCCTTTGGCCCTTGGAGTCGGCCGAGATCTGAGTAGGCTGGCCACGGGTTGTAATCGGGACTGCCGCAAGAATGCGGTCGAGGGTGATGGAGGGAGAAGCCATGAGGATAGCGGTAATCGCGGAAAAGACTTGCAGAAAAAGCAATAAGAATGCAGATGCGAGATCGTTAAAGGCTTGGAAGTTAAGATGTCGTCAGCGTATGATAGGAGGTGTTGTTGTGAAACGTGGATACCTACCTACAGTTCTTGGTTGGAGGGGCACTCTAAGCTGTTGCGGGGCAGTTGCGTACACAGCTTGAAGCTCTTTTAATGGGGACTGTATAAGCTGTCAAGTCAACAAACACCATGGGTTTATTTGATTGAAGATGGCAGTAACACAAGTAGATAATTCTTTAAGAAGCTACTGTTTAATATTGACTGAAGATTGCGTCTACCTAGGCTGATGTTACTGCCTGTTGATCTTTGCCATAAGGTACTGTTCGCTCTCACCTACCTAGGCATCATTGGCAGGACTCAGTTGATGGATACTCAGCTTGCGGTAGACATCATGTGTTACTGAATGTAAGAAGAAATGATCACTGAAATTTGATATCCTCGAATCACCCACAAGGTGATGGCATAGAAGGTCTTTTCCTTTGATAAGATGGTGTTGCTTTCATGATGGGGTCACTTACAGAGGTATACCCAAGATCAAAATGGGAATGCCCTCAATGAGCAAAAGACAAGTTTCCTGTTTGGTCCATTGAGCACCCGGCACAAGGGCCGAGGTCAACTTGTACGAAGGGTAATTTATCCCGATCAATAATCAAGATAGTTTTCAAGATGGCAAAACTCAATGGCCTGGCCAATGCCAGATGCAGTAAAAGCGTCGTCATCTCGTTAGATCTCGTTGGTTCCCAACTTGAAGTGAAGCCTTTGCGCGCCGTTACCGCGGACCCCAACTTTTGGTGGAATAGGCTAGAAATAGTCTGTACTTTATTTGGATACGATACTTTGCGCGCGTGTGTGATCCATCACGTTGTTGTTGGTGGCCTGTTCTAGGCCTCCAGTTCGTTCCCCAACACAATACACTTATGGATGACAGAAAATACGAGAACATGAGGCATCCCAAATGCACGACATCTCATCTGTGATTCCCACTCCAGCAACACCATAAGCTTAGGTAGGCTAAGGTAGTCATCCTCCTCGAGACCGCCCCAGTGGGTCAGTCAGTCGCAGACTTACAGTCCAATACTTGCCTACCAGATAAAGGTTCAATAGGTACTTCTTTAGTGGCGTTTACATACGGACAGGTCTGGCTGGACAACTGAATGTTCGGCACGAGAAGGGAGAGGAAGAAGAAGGGCTCACAATACACGGAATGACCGTACGATGTTGCACAGTCCAAAATAATACTTTGGTCACTTAACAATTCAATATCTCCTGGTTCCCGTCAGTCCAGGTCTCCTTGAAAAGTGCGCTAGTGGACCCATGCAGGGACATCTCCCGGAGCAATAACCAGGATCACCAACAACTCCCAGCACCTTCAACATACAGAAAGTCTCCTGTTGGAGGAACACAAGAGAAAGCCAGGGACAGGGGTTGTTTTGACGAGCATCGTAATTCTCCACTCTCCTAGAGCTAATGCAATGCAATGCACCGTCGTTGCTCCTCCCTATCATCATGGGGACGTGATCCTCCTTACTAAGTTAAGATGTAGAATTTGATACATCTCGTTATTACACACGAGACTGTATGTACAGAGACAAAGTTTACAATACAGACGCCTTCAATGGTTGTATCGAATATTGAAAGCTTCTTAGTAAATATCGAACTAATCATCAACAAAAGCAAAAGCAAAGCTTCCCCAGAAACAAAACAAAAAAAGACGCCAAAGCCAAAGTCAAAGCCCAAGCCCAAGCTCAAGCCACAAAACACCCCAACGGTAACTTGCACCTTTGCCCCCTTGGTTTGGATCTCGGCCCAAAGACTCCAAGCTCGAATACCAATTCTTCGCTCAGTCCAATCTGTAAGGTCCATGTATGTATAGTACTACGTAGTACACGGATACTCAGCCCCTGCTTTGTGATGGGCTTGTCATGGGGCACCTGGTGGTGGGACGGCAGAGCAGCCATGGCTCCGTAAAAAGGCACGATGCTAAAACAGGTCCCTGTTGCTAATATCCCCCGTACTCTCGCCTGTATGATTAAAAACGCCTCCTGCTCCTCACTTTATATATCAACTTCATTCCTCTCTGTCTGTGTCTCCTGTTGATATCCATCTCTTCCTTCTTCTCTATCTGTATACTACCACCACTACCAATTCCTCCTAATCAACCCTCACCCTCACCCTCACCCTCACCCTCACCCTCACCCTCACCCTCACCCTCACCACCACAACCGTCAACATGAAGTTCCTCTGGTCTCTCGCCCTCTTCGCCGCTGCTGCTTCTGCCCAGTCCTCCACTGGCTCAGACGCTGCTGCTCCTTCGGCCTCTGGCGAGTGTGAAGCCGAGTACATCGTCAAGAGATGTCTCGAGACCGAGAACGCCAAGGTTGAGGACTGCAAGGCCAACGACTGGGACTGCCTCTGTGCTGCTTACGAGGCCGTTGCTACGTAAGTTGACCTCTCATGGCCCAAATACTCTTGACTCTAACACTTGCACAGCTGCTTCAACAACTGCCCCGATGACTCTCGCGCCACCTCCGCCAAGAGCCAGGTCCAGATCAACTGCCAGCAGGCTTCTCTCTACGGAACCGCTACAAAGAAGTCCACCAAGACTGGCTCTGCCACGGCCACAGCTGCTGCTACCGATGCTACTGCCACCGAGTCCGATGCCGCTGATGAGACCAGCACCGCTACTGAGTCTGCTGCCAGCGCAGAGAACACCAACAACGCTGCCGACAAGGCCCGCAACACTGCCGGTGTCCTGCTCGCTGTCGCTGGTGTCGTTGCTGCTATCCTGTAAATAGACTAAAAGGGGTTCATGAGTAACATTTGGAGTTTTATGCTGGACCGACCTTATGATCAAAAGCGTATCACGGATGGAATTTTAACAAATAATCACCTAATCAATTAATAAACACTGGCTCTCGACTATCGAACCAGTTTACCACCACCAAACAATTGCCCTCCTGTGTTGTGTTGTACTGTACTGTACTGTACTTCCGGAATAAGAGATCTGCATAACGCACGTTTTGACCCTGGAACTCTAATACGAGCTAAGAATCATCTACCCCAAGTTGGGCGGCGCCACCGACGATCCTCGCAACTTCATCTCATCATGGCATACATACAATAATAATTTACAACTATTGTAGACAATCTTGCAACTTTGTCATTTAGTTCGCATTTTAGACAATAAATGGTTCGTCAACTTTTCGTCTTCGTTTATTTTTTTATTTCACCAGTGGCCTTCACCTTTGGCATTATGATACAAACAAGGTGAGTCGCAGGTCTCGCGCTCTTAATAACCCCAATCATACAACATGGATGTCCCTTTCTTCCCCCGGGAGAAATTGCCGAACAGAGCAATAACGGAACGTTACGAAAAGAAGCAGAAGAACAAACAAAGCATATCCCCAGTCTGAGTAGCCATCTCTCCCGTAGCGCCGCAATATAAAGACGTGCTTCTCTAGTAATGTCAAAATCGCAAAAAATATGATGTCTTCCAGACTCTGTAATCCCACGAGGCGCCCCTAGTACCCCAGGTTTTCGTTGGTGACGAGCTGAAACCATGCAGCCGTCATTGCTCAATCGTTGCCTGTTTCCAGGTAGTTTTCATAAAGTATCGACTAAAAATAATATTGTTGTAAGGTGGTGGTTCAAGAAGAAAGGTGAATCCAATAGTTGGTGGCTATTCAGCCTGTGTTGATCACGAAGATTTGTACACAAAGTGAAGACAGGGTCGTTCATCAGCCTAGACCTTGCGCGGTCGTCGGTCTCTCGCGCTGTTCTTGACAGGCGTCATAAGAGTGACATGCTTTGGGTCATCCTTACGAAGCCTTACGGCACCTGATACTCCACTCGATCCCCGACGCAACGAACGCGTATCCTGGTCGTCGTCTAGCGTAATTTCCGCCACGTCTGAGACCGACTCGGTTTCAAGATTATCACTGGCGCCAGATACAGAGGAGGCATCGTCTGTATCATCGTATTCCCCATCGTCACTGACCAGAGAGGGTGCATTGTTGCTAACCATGGTATTGGGACTCATGTCAGCATCCTCCATGTCCAAGTCTTCGTCTGAAAGAACGGGGTTCGTGTCATGCGATTGGCGACTGGCAGGTGTCTTGAAGGCAACTAGAGGAGCACGGCCCTTGCTACTGGCTGAATGGGTCGATGTGTCCATAGCAGCTGGGGTCTTGGTTGCCTTGGCAGGTACACGCATGACAACAGGCGTTCGTACAGCAGAAGAGTCATTCAGCCCGTTGGCCTCACTGGGTGTCTCGACAAGTTCTGATTCCTCTCCTGAGGTCATGTCATCCAGAGGAACTTTGGTCTTTGCATCTGCAACCAATTCACGTAGATTGCCGTCGAACTTCCGACTTTGCAGGAGATGTGAGAGATGGGGCACGTCTGGAACTCCTTCAACAGAGCCAATCTTCTGCGCTTCACGCCGATGGACTTTGTCAGGTAGAGAAGGAATATCAGTCACGCCAGGCAGCTTGCCTTGATGGTAAAGCTTAAGAGAGTCTGCAATCCTTGACCTCAGAGCAACATACGCCTGTTGCTCAGTAATGTCAGGGCGAGCAAAGGGATGTACAGAAGTCGAAGTAGAGGTTGGTGCCACGGGTGCCGGCGCCTTTTCTTCTCCAGCGACTGCTCCTCCTTCCGCCACCTCGATGGGATGACCGCTGTGCACGGCTGCTTCCTCATGGCTCTTGAAGTCGCGCTTATGAGCGATGCGGCAGTGATTGATGAATCCCTGAGTACTTGAGAAGTTCTCGCGATTGCAATCAAGGCACACCAGCTTAACGGTTTGTCCGTCAGCGCGCTTCAGTACACATGGGCCAGCCTTGTCCTTTGGTTGAGGGTAACCGCTGGACAAAGATTGCAGCTTTTGACTGCCTGTCCCGCGACCTGAGCGGCTTTTGAGTGTGCTACCAGATTCAGTGAAGCTGTTCCTCGTCGTTCGTCCTTCGACAAACGAAGCTCTTGCACGTGAAGCTTCCGGAGTAAACTGCCACTCGGGCTGCAGGCCATCAAATGATGGATCAGGAATGAGCCACTTGGCATAATGTCTGGCATATGGGCCATCGACAACACCGAACGGAGCCGCCCATCTGGGCACTGGTTCCCCTGGACGTGACTGTATAGCAGGACCCTTTCCGGCGCTGACGTTCAGCATCTGTTCAGGAGTTGGGCAATTCACTGGATAAGGAATGAGATGGCAGCGTCGCAACTGCTCCAGAGCAACCTGGCACTTGGCGAGTTCTTGGTTAATGAGTCGAAGTTCATCATGCTTTAGCAAAATCTCGAGACCAAACTGGTGACGAATCTCGTCCCGAGCACTCTCCAAATTGGAGGTTACAGTATTCGGTTGTGCGCTTGAATCGGATGCTGAGCTGTCGCCAATAGCTTCCGGATCAATCTTGACGCGCTTCATGGGCGCATCCACATTTGACGAATCATCAGGGCCATCGATACTCAGCCGCCTCCGCTTGGGCGGATGGTCGGTGGACGATATTATCGTTGTCTTGTTGTCGGGTAACAGGCGTGGTTGTAATGGCTTGACAAGATCTGCAATCGGCTGTGGTGCCTGCAACGTCTTGTCGCTTCCCCGTGATTCGGATGTCCAGAATCGAAACATGAGCGCACCCTAACAAGGAGTCAAGGAAGACCAAGAAGTTGCGACGAGGGGCCGCAACAAGCTTTTGAATAAATGCGACAGGCAGCAGCAGATGCACAGTCACAAAAACAGTTGCAGGTGGGTGTGAATGTTGGTGTGAATTATGGACTGATGCTTGGCAAAGATGTGGCGCAGGCAAGGCTGACGTAACCAGGCGCAAGTCGGACAATCGGAGTCGGGCGCAAAGGGGGTGATGATGTGGCCCCTCAAAAACAGGCCAGAACCGGAGAGGAGTTTGGGTCAACCAGCGACAGCAGCGACAAGGGCTCAGAGCGACGAAGATGAGCCAGAAGAGAGGGAAGAAAGAAGTAATCGAGCGCTAACGAAAGCCTCGACTTTGTGGTCTCTGAGCAACAGCCAACAGAGAAGTATTTTTTTTTTTGGAGAGGGAGAGAGTGTGTACGAGGGAGGGAGATGAGATGAGAGGGAGCGTGTAAGAGGGAAGATAGTGAGGTAGCAAAGGAAAAGGCAGGAAATGGGGGTGCAACTTGCAAGCACAAAGGAAGGTGCGAAAGGGAAATCAGAAAACGGGGGAGAGAGAAGGTGTGTCGAGGGGGAAAGTGGAATTGTTGTTGCGGGAGTCTGACGCCGCGTCCAGGGAAGATGGGGATAAAGTCAAACCTCAGGACGGAAGGGAAGGGGGAAGCAAGTGGCACTTTGCAGCGTGAGGTGATGTGAGAGCTGGGCACGGCACCTCAGAGTCAGTGTGAGAGGGTGACGCTTGGGTCTTCTTTTTTGGTGGTGCTTGTGTGCTGGGTTTCCTCCCTGATTGAATGATTGATCGACGGACGACCTCATTTGATTGAGTGATTGATTGCCCGCCCACAAAACGCAGACCTGAGGCGAAGCCTGTTGGGAGCCGTCGAGCAGGCTAAACAAGCCTAGGGGGTCCTGGAGGTCCAGCGCTGGCAGGCTGTTGGCGGGCGCGCCGGGGAGAGATTGGTTTTGGGGGAGTGGACCATCAGCCAAGCAGCAAGGGGTTTGGGTTTGCGGGTGCTTGGAAGCATCCACTTTGATGGGCAAAACGGGGCACACCACTCAAACACGAGCGCAGGCAGCGCAGGTCTCTGAAGCAGGGCAACCATCGTGAACACCATCACCCAGCATGAGAAGTCCTAGCACGCCGAAGTTATTCTGCGCCTGGTCAGAGTGTGTAAATGTACAATATTAGCATCTATTCACGACCCCGAGAAGCAGTCTGCATATCCCTAGCCCAACATAGTTCAGTCGCAGATTCAAATGTTTGTTTACAACATCAAACGGTTTCGCAGGATGTCTGCTTACACCCGAACCCGAGATGAAAATGGCCCTGGTCGTTCCCCTGTTGGGTTCACACAGCGATAACCAGCGGGTGCCAAATCCGCTCATGTATAGGACAGGAAGAGATCCGTTGATGGCGATGGATCCAGATTATCGGCGACTTGCTCCGAGCTGGTGCACTCAGCCGTACAGCCATACAGCTGGTGGTAGCGAAGCCTTGCTTGCTGCATCGCATGGTATGTATCGTATCGCGTCGCATATTGTTGTCTCGACATCTCATCACGATCTGCTTGTCAGTCCAAAACAAGAGTCAGTTGCTCGCTCAAGCATGCAATCCAAAACACCCTTTTAGGTGAATGATACGTATTCTCTGACACTTTGGGTTACAGTCCCAACGACTCAAAGCAAAGCATCTTTCACTTTAAACATTGACACCAAAGCATAATGCAGAGGAGGTGCGGGACCAGATCCATGCCACTAATTCAACCCATTCCATCGTTTGTACTTGGCGGCCAAGCTAATCGATTGTACATTTATAAACTGTACATCCTGGATTGTTCCAGTTTCTCAGTCAATAATCATCTTCTGGATGTGTTTTGCTCAATTTACGAATCATACAGAACTCGCTTGCATGTCTCACATTTCCATCCTCCCATCACATGCTGTTGTTTCGCGCCTGGCAATCATTCCTGCAGTTGGCTTCGGGACGAGGGTAGGACGTCTGACAGTGCAACCATCCCCGACACACCTTTGGTTAGAACGAGATAGAATGGTGTGTGGGACGTGGGGCCTTTTCTGTAAGTTGCTGCAGCCACTTCCAACCAGCTCGATTCATTTCCACCTGGCTTGGAAACCAGGCTGAAATTGTTAATGCGATACCCGTACCTTAACGTGCGACATGCAGGCTACAGCATTATCTCTGGCTACCTGTGGTTGCGGTAGTGTAAGCCCTGGGCCCAAGCTCCTCTCCTCCATGTTCAGCTGTAAGCATTGAAACTCAGGCTAGTCTTGTGTTCCATGCGCTATCGTTAATAGCTCGACTAACATCCGGGGAACGCACCGGGAGACTTTTAGTCCATAGCACGTCAAGTATGCAAGTTGAAGGGGCAGCTTCTGAGCTGTTTTGAGTGTGATTCTCTCAAGTTTTTACGGAACTACTCCCCGCCCCACCGGCTCTCGTCAAAATCGTCATCCATGACATCGCCAGCTCGGAGCGCTCGTAAAGTACGTTGATGAAGACTTTGCTAGCCGGTGAGAAAAATGTTTCTCGGGAGCCTGAAAGGAACTGCGAACAATCCCGATTTAGCTGGCTGAATCAATTCTGAAGAGGGGCCGAACCAGGCTGACGCCTCGACAACTCTCAACCAACAGACTGCCAGCGTGGATGCTTTCTTACAGTAGGACTTGAGACTCTGTGGCGCAAGGAATCCGCAGCCACATTGACCCTGTCCCAATTTCAGATTTCCCATATCCACGTGATTACGATTTAGCGCATTATCTGCCACGTGCTTTCGATATGAGGCTCAAGGTGATATGGACACTCTGTTCAAGGTTAAAAGATGAGAATGCTTATTATTTCAGTATATTACCCAGATGAAGAAAACAAAATCCCGGATGCGGTGATAGTGAAAATGTCGCTCATTCTATTGCATCCCAACCTTAACAAGCCAGCTCACTTACCATCTAAGTGTGATAGACAATCTGAACTCCAAGCCCGACTCAAATACATTGATGTCATTCTAGGGGCAAACTCACATTAGAAATAAGATGTCCTTCAAGTACACCAATAACGCTGTTCATCATGTCAGTTTCCATTTTTTAAACGCCATATGTAGGGCAATCAACAGTGCCATTCTAGGCTTACACAAAGTGCCTAGATCGGCCTGCATGCACGCCCCGCCAAACTCAACCCCGGACCGCAACTTTTCCGTCCGCCACCATCAACCTCGCTCCTTCAACATTGTCGGGCGCAACTATGCCTGCTACAAGCCTTTGCCAAGGTTCTGGCAAGAGAAAACCGGACATAAGCCTCTCCAAGGATACGAAACCACAAAAGCGACCCCGAAGCGACGATGTTCAGCCATCGACATCTGCTCTCCTAGCTCCCCACGAATCCATCATCTCCGAGCTCAAACCCAAGTTCGATATCCTACCTGCTTCGGTCATTTCGTCGACACAAATCAAGAAGCGCATCATACATGTCGCCAATCATTTATTAGGCCAAGGCGATCGCCCACGGGTGGTATTGCTCCACGCGCGAACCGCCGATGTCTGCAAGCTCATTACGGTGGTGGAAAAATGCAAGCGGATTCTAAACGAGGATGGAAAGGCATGCTATCAGTACAACCAGCTGTTCGACTTACCGGAGAAAGCGAAACGGAAGGACATTGTTGAGGAAACGATACTTGAAAAGGGCGTAGAGGACGACGACGATTCCGATAGCGACGATTTCGAAGTCATGCACAGCCGATTTGAGGACGCAGTGCTACCTCGTCCTTCCACTCGATCCGTCAAGTCAATGAGGGTTTTCCTTTCGATCGCGCCTATACAGGAATTAAAGTCGAAGCAGGGAGTCACGGTTCAGTCTAGTATGGGAACACAGCGTTGAATCCTCGCGCTTGGGACTCGGGACATCAGCTTTAATATTCTTTCCATGAGAGGTCACCCATTGCTCGGCGTCTAGGAACCAGGTTTGTTTGCGGCCACGAAAAAGTTCAAGAGAAAGCATCATGTAAGATACCCGGCGTAAAAACGAAGCCATTCTACTTTTACTTGTGCTGATTCGAACCTGTAGTACTGTAGAACATTTGTAACGACCCGGCTTTAACGCCTATAGCCCAATGCACCCCAAAATTCATCTGCTCATCCTGCCTCTTGTTCCGTATCCACCGCGTCTGTCGCTGCCTCCCATTTCACCTGATTGCTGTCACTACAACAATTGCTCTTCGCGCTCTAGTTGCCGTTGTTCTTGGACTTGTCGGTGATTCGGAGCACGAAGTTGACAATGACGGCGAGAAGAAGAATGATAGCCAGAACGGTGGGACCGAAGCGGTCGTCGAAGCCGGCCTGGCCCCTCATTCGTATAGACTTGGCTCGCCAGTGGTACGTCACTAATGCATAGATCATGGTCAACATGGCGACACCAGTGAAGAGGAAGGCCGAGATAAAAGCCACTCGGTCACCAAAGTTGAGCATTCCAATGGCGAGGGCGCCGAGAATGACAGTAAAGTTGAGCCATGACAGAAAAGTTCGTTCGTTAGCGAAGAAGACCTTGGGCTCGACACGGGTTGGCAGGGCAATGCGCTTGCCTAGAGGACATGTTAGAATACACAGGATGATCGTGAGATTGGCCGCAAGGCTCAACGAGTATATCGTGCAGACGTACCGGCAGTGGTCTGGAGAAGAGGCTGAGAGGACATGATGAAATCCCGCGAGGTTCGAGACGGCGGTTGTTGATAGCTCTGGCAGCTAAGGTAGCAATTGGCGTAAAACGGTGGTTGTAGCTTTGCCCAATACAAGGCTGATGTGTGATCGAAGTGATGCGCGATAACGATCAATTGGTAGCTTTGGTGTAAGCGATTGGGGAATCGGATATGCTTGGCAAGAAATGTTGATGCTCAAGAAAAAGGTTGGTCGATCCAGAGGTCGTCTGTTATGTACGACATTGACTGGACTGCCGAAGCGAAGAGCAGAGATGCTGGCCCCACTTCTCGGCCCTCCCTGCAAGCTTGATTTCAACTTGAGCGAGCACGTGGCCTATTGGTTGGATACAGTAGCTGCACACGCGACTGGATGTCCATTGAATGCCAGGTACTTGGAATAAAGGCACGTTTTTCTTCTTCCTACTCCATAGAATGTTTTTTGCATGCAAGTACGCATCGCATTATTCATCTATGTTTGTGCCTGTATCAAAAACTATACCGCCCTAGTATTCCCAGATGTAAAGGAAATTTTCGTGTTGCCTTTCTAGTTTCCTCCTGTTGAAACCTTATTCTTGGCAAGGAGCATCAAGATAACACAGAGATATCAATACGCTTTTCATTTTCATGACGGAAACCTGACAGAATGAATGCTCAATAGTACAATCGAACATTGGCTACTATGGTGCTTCTTCTCGTGGAAGAACACATATTGCTATCTGTGTTATCTGGAACAAGGTACCCCATCTTATCTCTGGTGTGTTATGCTACAGCAATTGGGTTAGGTTAATGCCTACTTCAAGGCGTAAAACAACAAAAAGTCTTTTCTATTCTGCAAAATACTCTTGTTGGATGAATACTAAATATACATAGTAGCCAGATTCAATATCTTGATAGAATTCTCTTTATCTATACTGCCAAGCAATCCTTCGGCGCGTACTGACAAATCACGTGTATCCCCGCGTCTCCAGATAACGCCCAAAAGGGAAAGACACATTCAGGCACAGGTGAATCAAAATAACAACGGGTTGCAGATTGTTTACCAGACTGCAGGCTAGGTTTCCATGGACGGAGAGCGCTTGTGCTGCATGCGAGCATGGTGCATGATAGTGAAGAAATTAGATTTGTCTTTGAAGATACTAAAATGGTGATTTGTGCATAAATAAGGCAACCTGGTTCCTCTGATAACGAAGTGATGAATTAGACGCTGTGACGCTTGTTTTGTTTACCGACTCTTTTCTTTTGACCATCCTCCACCACGCCATCCATCAACCCCAGCTCTGAACTCTCCTTCTCTCAACCACATACCTACATCAATTTTCAAAATGGCCACTCCCGTATGTGCAGCGATGTTGAGATCATCCTTCAACGTATGCAAATGCTAATCTTTACCTAGCCGATTCCCGCCAACCGTCTCAAGCAGATCGCTACCGATGTACGTCGCCCCTCAATCGCTGCTTACCGCAGACGTCGATAGCAACCATCTTTTTCAACGCGCGTACTGATATCAACAAATACAGGCCTGCAACAGCGCCATCGGCAGCGCTGAGTTCTACGATCATGCCAAGACCGAGCAATGGAACTCGACAATCATTGTAGGTGGAGAATTTGCTGTCGCTGCAACAGCCTCATGGTCCCAATATTGATCCCGTGTACAGAGCTCCGTGCTGAAGGCTGTCATCTCCGAGTCGACCCCCGAAGGCGCCTCTGCTCCTTTGTTCAAGTTCGCCTGCAACAGCACCATCGTGCAGCACCTCGTCCCCACATCTGCCCTGAACAAGCCCCGTGGCGGCAGCGAGATCAAGGAGGAGGAGCCTCACATTTCCACCAGCTCCGAAGCGACTGCCACCGACGGCAAGCCTCACGTCGGCCGACGAGGAATGCACAGCGCTACCGGTGCCTACTGGGACGAGAAGAAGGACGGTATGTGGACCTTCAAGTACGACGGCGGCGAGGGCAAGGGCCTAGACGTTGTTGTCATGCTCATCTGGGTCGCCATTTGAGTTGCAAACCAAGAGATGGACAATCAGGTGCTTTCACCTTGTTCTGAACCGAGTCTGTTTGACTATGGACGTGGATGACACCCTGATTCAGCTATGGCGTTGAGGACTTGGGAAGCGTGACATTAGGAATACCAAGGGTACGATCGAGCTTCCGGTTAAGCTATCTGCCGACTACTTTGGTGTTCTTGCAGACCTTGGATGTACAAAATGCCCTGGAGTTGATAATATTCTACTATGCCGGACGGCTGCGGCCAATCAACATTTTTTACGTGTGCTGTGGTGCAATTCCTCGACGTCGAGCCTGAAATAATATACCTTCAAAGTATTGTGTTTCGACCAACATTCCGACTACCCATGCTTCGGTTCACGATCATGTCAAATATCAAGTCGTTCATCTCTTTTTGAGTAATGCTCAGATGATACAATCTATAACTACGCCATCGTTGCTAACAGCTTTCCCCTATTGGCGGCGTCTATTTATGATCTTGTCGTGATAGGAAACAAGTAGACCATGTCTCTGAGTCAAGTCGGTATGTCTGGGGCAGAAGTGCTGGTGCTACTCTCGGTTGAGTGACAAGTTGACGGACTATATCGGAGTTGCACTGGCTCAAGTTATACTTGCTTTTCTCCTCAAACCTCGAGCGTATTTAGATGTATCATCGAGGTGACAACGAACTAAACACTACATCAACCAACATGCACGTTGGCCATTCTCATCCATGGCTTTGAACATCCAGGGGTCATCAGATCTAGGTTATGGCACCTATGTCTTCGCTCATTGTATTACTACAGCTGTTGTTCGGCACAGTTCCAAACCAGTCCCATTCGAGAATAATGGCAATTATGTGCCACTTGAACCATAAGGCTGCCCTCTCTCGTGTTGTTGACTCTTGCTGGATTTGTGTCCTCATAGTCATGAGACTGTCATTGTGATGATCGCGCTCGTGGTCATGGGAGGTCAAGCCATGTATATGTGAGCCGACATGCTATGTAAGATTTGTAGGTGATGTTACCACCACCTACGCCGAACCATGCTATTGTCCTACAGAACTGAACAGCCACCGTCGGTTTCCGCAAGTCTAATGGTCACAAACCCAAAGACTAGTCTAGCTAACAAACATCGAACACTAACAGCTTGGAAACGTGCAACCATTGGTGTCAAGTTTTGTATGCATAGTCAATGAATGCTGTTTCGACAAGGCGCGAGCACTGGATCGAGATTTGCGTTTGTGAATTGAGGCAGCACTTAGGGTGTTATCATGGATATCAAAACAACGACCCCTGCTGCATTAAGATATCGATCGATGTGGCTTGTAGTCTGACATGCCTGGTAAGGCGAGGAACAAGACCTAGTAAGACTGATGGTGCTCCCAACTTGGCTTTCCGTAAAAGCCTCTTGACGCAAGCCATAACAGCTGCATATGACCTCTAGGCGTTGAAGCAAATGTCCTGATATTACATAGTACCTACCCAGGTTGCTGGAGCATCTTCTGGAACTTGCTGCTTGAGAAGTAAACTCCTCAACGCTCCTACTACTTCAGGCATAGTCTTCACTGATGAAAGGGTGGAAAGTGCGAAACACCTGCATCAACAGGTACTTGCCTGGTCAAGAGCATCAGGAGATCTTACACACGTGATAGCACCATGCATCGGCAGCCAACGACTGACCCTTGAACAACATGAGATGGCTTCCTCAGACCACAGACCAAGTAATGACCATTCTAACCCTGGTATACTCGCGCAATCTTCCCTACAACACACACCTAGGAACATCTGAAATGCATACTCGCCTACTCATTCCGATCAATGGCAAGTAACACACTGGCGCAGCATGGTCGTCGCATGCATGATGAGTACGGCGAGTTGGAGCTCTTTTGGACGGCTTCTTGTGTTCACACTTATATGAAAATAACTGCAGATACCCTTCACCTGACAACAACAACAACAACAACAACGGGCAATCCTATTATCGTGGACTGGCAATGGTTAAGAAGAATCAGACATTCAGCCCTGGTAATAAGTATATGCGCAATCGCCAATTTCTACTGCACGCACCCTGTCACATTGGTATGAACGTGGGGGCCTTGCGCCAACATACCCATTTATCTCATCGGAGCCTGGTTGCAATAAGAAACACAACACACAAGGGACAAAGACAAGGTTCACTGCGGCATGCTGATGTACAAGACATGCAACAACCGCAGCACCATATGGGATGGTGAAGTGACTGCCAGGCAGCAAGAATTCAACAACCATCAACGCGCATACAAGTCCAGATGCACGGCTGGTTGACCGTTTAATCCGCATGAAGTCGGAGGACCCGAAGAACTGACTAGCGGCAGCCTCAAAAGTAAAAAGTACAGCCTGATTCATAAATAGATTTTTGGACTTACAGCAGTCCACATCTCAGCAGTCAGGCACGCATGAAAGTCAAAGATCTAGACTCTCAGCTCGATGATTCTTCAGTTTGCTGATCTCTTGCCAGGACGGATGACAGAATCAATCGAGGATGTTGGTCAAGACAAACAACGACCCTGAGTGAAGATCGGTCCCGCTTCTAGCGGGGCTCGCGAACGGAACAGAATTGAACTGAGGGGACTTTCCTGGTCAGTCCCCATAATGACGTTGAGGCTGGGGTTAGCAACGCTTTCTTCGACAAGGACGTTGCCGAGGGCCAAAGCAAGGGCAGTTCTTGGTGTTGTACAGTCGCTGCAAGATTAGTTGTCTGTCAGACTAGTTGACTCGCACCGTTCCGTCATTTCTTCCCCCTCAGACAAGACAGACTTTTGTGTCTTCGCGAAGCTTGGAACATCTGGAAAAGGCGCCTGTCAAGCTTAATTGGGACATGATTTCCCCCCACATGACACACTCCACGACATCACCATCGTCTGGTCTGGGGAAGACGTTTCGCTTCTTCCCGTCATACGATGACAAGCTGAATACCGGACCGGTACACTTATGCTCATGCTTAAACTACATGCAATTGGTGTTGCGCGGATGGGCCCCAGGCCATCTGATCACTAGGTGCAAGGTTGGGGTCCCCGAACATGGATTTGCTCCGGATTAGATTTTTGCAGTATTGCCACCATGTTTGAATCAGGGCCCCCGGTATCGCGGCCGTAGACGGGCACGACGGGTTTCGGCATCACCATGTCAGATGGCAGTATGAGAGGCTAACAGCCAGAAAAAGAAGTGGGCAGCACACAGGTAGTCTGTGCCTCAGACAAACTAACCAGCCAAGCGTTAGCTTATCATGGCTTTTTTCGGAGGTCTGAGTCCCTGAAGGCCCAGACATCCTGGACATCCCCTGGGCAGGACAAAGGCGGATGTCGAATTGGCTCATCGTGGTCCCGGGACCCATCACACCACCCACCAAACGGCATCCACCGACCTTCGGATTCCGACCGGCTCTTGGATGTCTCTCTATCTTCACTTGTTTTATAACCGACTTGGGTCGCCACACCTCAAAGCTTGCTTCAACTTCTCAACTACAAGTGTTCAATTTATACCCTTCCAACTGCTCATGAACGCGCTATTGAGGCCTTCACCTCATAAATATTCAAACAATCGACGCCGATATAACATCGTCAACGCAACTTAGAACCCAAATTCCAGAGTGGATCACTTCCCCTCTCATTTCACCACGCTTTTAACAATTACATCACAACGATACTGAATACCTTCATACGACTGTCAGCAACCAGACCTTACCCAGGTTTCAACTTCAACCGCATTTACCCAGCAGACATACGCCATTACCATCTTCATCAACCAACCATGGTTCAAGTACTCGCTGATCCCGCATTCTCTCCCGCTGGGACCCCGACTCACGAAGCCACTGATGGCCCTCTTGCGAAGCGGCCAGGCTTTGGCAGGACTGATTCGTCAACGTCAATGACCCGAGAGGAGCATGCCAAGCGGATGCAGGAACTTAACAAGAAGAGAGGGTTGATGAGGGCCCCAAGACGGGGCTGGTCGATGACCGACTATCAAGGCGACCATGTTGCCGGATCACACTCTGGCGCTTCCCAAGTTGAGCGACAGGCTCCCATTCCTGAGAACGAGCCCTCAAGTTCGACGGAGCAACTTCAGAAGCCTCCAACGCCCGAGGCTCCAATTGAGGACAAGACAGCGCAGCTCCCTCATCGGCCTAAGCTGCCTCCTCCTCGCCGTTCATACTCTGTGATGGACTACGAACCAATTCCCCAGACCCAGCCACAACCTCCCAAGGATCACACCCTGCTAGATCTTCCTTCAGAGCTTCATTACACTATTTTCGACCAGCTCGACCCCATTGATAGCGTTTGCTTTGGTCTCACAAACTCCAACTTTTACGAGATTCACCGACGACTGCACGGCACAGTTCCTCTCTCTAGCCGTTACTCAGGACCAAACGACATGGAGTGGGCCTGGCGAGGAGCTGGTCCTCTTGTTCACCGCCATGAGCGAAACCCCCAGAAAGAGGGCGCCATAGAGCAGATGCGAGTCAAGGGACAGGTTTACTGCAGGAAGTGCGGCATCTCACGATGTGAGCTGCATCGTCACCTCAAGGACTGGATGGGTGACGGCTACGAGTACTGCTCTATCAAGGAAGTATTTGGCAAGCCCGCCGGGGAGGACGCAAAGCCGTACTGCTATATGAAATCTCCCAAGAACCCCCACCGATGTGGACGTCACGGAGGAAGGCAGGGAACAGCATCACCACCATCACACTAAAGATCTAAACGGAGAAGAAACAAGACAAGACGAGCGAGATGATAGAAAATACAACCCAGAAAGGGTATGACGACATGAAAGCGAAGAAGACAAAGAAGGCATGTTTGTTATTTCTTTGGACATTGACAGATGCGATATCATTTAGAGAATTTTTTATTTTTATCCTGTATTAGCAATTCATTATTTCTTTTGGGAACAGGCATTTGGATATGTTGTGTTGAGGTCAGATCATGGATACACATATAACACCCCAAGGAGGGGCGACACCAAAAGGGAGTCACGGAGAAAGGGTTCTCATAATATGACGTAATACCACTTATCTCATGATATTCACTCTTGCCTAAAAGCCCGGAAAAAGTGATACCCTTATGATAGGTACCCAGGACTGGTTCCTGGTGGATGGAGAAACTACCTATAGTACCTATGATGCAATTCGGAGGATATTGATATGGAGCTACAGATCTACAGCCATGGGTAGTTGAGTTAAGACGTCATGGTTCCCGATTATCTATCGAAAAGCTTCGTCATTGAAATCTCAAAGTTCACTCCCAAAGATGACATGTGGAATAAAAATGGAATAGCTCAAAGAATAAGGTTTGAGTTCCTCGCAGATGCGGAACGGATCGTGAAAGCACGTCTTTGTCTGGCTGCTGGAGATGTAGAGGAAGTGTGTTCTATGTACCTGCATTATATCACATTCCTGTGAACAAATACTACCTCAACTCAAGTAGATAGGACAGATATCGCAAACAAATCACGAAGCCCAGCAGACAATAAGCAGAGAAAATAATATAATAAAATAATCTGAACTTGATGCTTCTATTTGTTGTACACTTGTAAGCCGTCATCCAATGTCTATCCAATGTTGTAATGTGTGTATATGGTGCTGCTGGTATAAACTTCTTGACCACCCAAAGCTCTTTGTCTAACAGTAGAGAAACCAGTGCCTTTCTCTCGCCTGGTCTGCTCTACTCTACTCAGACAGGTCATCCTACATTGCGCCGACCCAAATCCTAAAAAGAAATATTTCGTGTGTATCCCAAGACACATCCCTTTATCATGGTGCAGATTACCCAATTCCGTAAACGCCGCCCCAGGAAGAAGAAAAAAAAGACCACTCATGAATGATCCCACCTCAACCCATCTGATAGTATTATAAGAAATGCACGTCGTGTGCTGTCACGCCTTAGCTTGGATCCTTCCACTTGGGCGTGCAGTCGCCCTTGGCATCAATCCAATCGTTGATTCCCTGGACAAACCAGCCGCTTGTCCACTTCTCCTCTGGCTTTGGCTCCCTGCGAGGCTTGCCTCTCTTGAAGCTTCGAGCAACGCAGCACACATTGTTGTGATATCGCCACTGGAAGCAGCGGCGGGACGCGTGCCATTCCTTATCGCCCCTCTTCTGGTCGTAACGGGACTTGATCATATCGTGGCGCTCCTTATCATCCTTGAGACCGTAATAATCATTCTCGCTGATGTTGAGACCTTCACTCTCGCACACCTTGGCGCAGTGCTCCTTGGACTGGTGAGCATGTTGCTCTACAGCGTTCTTCTCGTTTTCTTTCCTCTGTCGGTTCTTCTGGTGATCAGTAGCCTTGGCCTGCGCGTCAGCACCGAATCCAATATAGCAGACGTCGTCAGATAGGTTATCCCATTCATCGTGCTCCGGCTCCAGCTTGGGGCCCCAGAACTCATGATACATCTCTCTGATCTGGATAAATCCCTGTTGTCAAGAGTCAGCTTCGTGTCTTTTTTCTCACCAAATATTGATTGTACATACCTGTTTCTCACGTGTCTGCTCAAAATGCCATGCCGCACTAACCTCCTCCGGGTTCATGTGGTGCATAGTCAAGAGAGGTTCACACCAATGGTTGTTACCAAATGGCAGAGTGACGGGCTTCTCGCCATTGAACATGGGATGCGCCTGTCTGACCTTCTTGCCTGTCTCCATAACAGCCAGGGACATGAGGTAGTCACCACAGCATTCGTGGGTAGCCATCATATCGTACTTGTGCGCCAAGTCTGGGATCTCGACCATCTTCTTCATGGTCTCGCCATGAATGACATAGCCGCTGCCGCCGTGCGCAAAGGGTTTGCCCTTGAGCATTGCAACACTTCCAACATATGGGGTTTCCGTGCCGTTGACCCTGTTGCGGAGGTACCACACCAGATTCGACCAGAAGACGTAGGTATCGGCCTCGGCAAACACGTACCATTCCTTGTTGGGGCGCATCTCCCAGGCCTTCTCTACCATGTGGAGGAATTTGTACTTATCAAGATTCCAGCCATCCTTCCCAGTCATGTCGGCAGTACAGTATTGCTGAGGAATTGGACAGTCGGTCTGTGCTTTGTACAGGTCAAACTCCTTGCGGCCCTTTCTGACATCGTCCTTAACATCCTTGAGAACATCATAAATTTGGTACTTATCAATTTGTTGATCCTGTCCGAATTGGTTAGCTGCAATCGCTCATGGAACTGTGGCTGGATATAGAGTTCCATTGGTGGCGTCAAAGGGTCCCCCCTGCGTCTCTCCCTTGGGAAGGAAAATCATTTACTCACCAAGTCAGAAAAGAGTAGATAATCGTCCAAGCACTGCAGACTTGTCAAGAGATGGGCCGGAAGCTTGGTAAATGCTTCAGTAGCACCTGTCTTCATGACAAGCATGATACCATCCGTGTTGGGGAATCCATCGCAAACACCCGTCCAGTTCGCAAGAGGGCCTGAGGGAACGTCAAGCTCTGCTGTCTGCGAAGGTGTGAACTGGCTTGCGACGCTCGTTGCCTCGAAAGTGCCTTCAAAGACTTTGGTCTTTGTTTCGTCGTCGCCGTTCTCGTTCTTTTGACCATCGTTGTTCTGCTGGTGTTCAGGAGCCTTGACTCCCTCAGGCTGCCTATCACCACCGTCTTGAGGCTTATTCTCGCCATCGTGTGGTTTGTTACCACCACCTTGAGGTAAGCTCTCGCTGTCGTGCGGTTTCTTCTCGTCGCCCTGGGGCTTATTCTCATTGCTCTGGGATTTGTGCACATCGCCCTGCGACTTAATCTCCTCGTGCTGGGACTCGTGTTCGTTGACGCCCTCCTGGGGCTTTTCTGCGCCCTCATGAGACTTATGCTCGCCGCCCTGGTCACCCTGAGGCTTGTTCTCGCTGCCCTCATTTTTGCTGATCTCCTCCTTGGGCATCTCGTTGTTTTTCTGGTCGTTGTTTTGAAGCTCACCATTGGTACTGTGGTCGATCTCGAGAACCGCTCCGTCGTCCTCATGATCTTCTGTTTTCTTGTCGCCGTTTGGCTGCACAGCTCCGGCGGGCTTTTCGGCAACGTTCGGGGCTTCGTTCCCTTTCTCGCCGGTGTATTGCGGCACATCCGCTTCGTAAGGGATCTTTTCGGCAGGTTCTTTCTCGTATTTATCGTTCAATATTTGCTCGGTGGTGGTTTCGTTGAGGTTGGCGATAAACCCTTCTTCGACATCGTAAGCGGCACCTTCATGGCTGAGATACTTTGTCAAATGCCCGTAAAGCCCTGGGGAATCGTCGCTGAGCTGATGGAGGGGCACAACGAGCAGCAAGGTTAGAGCGATCAGTGTGACGGTGATCAGCCTCCAGCCCCTAGGGGTGCTCCAGGCGGAGCTTAAGTGAAGACCCATTGGCGAAAGCTGTTGATACAAGACTAAAACACATATAAAAGTAACAGAAAGTAGAAGACAACAAGACGAAAGGGAGAGCAATGCCAAAAGGATGTCAGAAAAGATAAGAAGATGGAGGCTAAGGGCGGGAACGGAGACGAGGACGGGAGCAGGGGAGAAAAGAATGTGACGACAACCCAGATCCTTCAATCGACGGGAATCACGTTTTGTGCAGCTAAGCTGGCATGGTTCTCTTCAAAAAGTAGTCTCGTCCGTTCAAGTACGGGACGGGCGACGTGTCGATTGATCCCCATCGTCCCCACATCAGCTTGTTCCTCCCACTCCTACTCCTTGGCTCAGCCATATCTCTAACTCCTTGCAAACTCCAAAGTAACTTCTCGATAGCAGCACAAAAGTCAGGGCCCTCCCTAGTCAGGTCCAGGCTTGACGCGGCGTCCCGTAAAAGCCGGAGCAGAGGACGAACCGCTAAGCTCTAGCCATGCCCGCAGAAGGAGTGGAAATGGATGCTGAGTGGATGATTCCTCTGCATGCGACTCAGGGGTGGTACATAGGTACACTGCCACAGGGACAGGTAAAACCTCAGTACCTAGTGGTTGATAGCCTTGGAATGGCCGTGTTGTCGATGCCGTCCGTATCTGGCGATTTCTTCTCTCAAAGGCTCAAGCATTGAACGCCCACATTCCAGTCACTTTGACTTTGATAGATGCTCATAGCCCGTTGTCGTTAAGCGTTTAAATGTGCGTTCCCGACGACGGATTTGGTGTGCCTGAGACGTTGTACTTGGAACGCAGGTACGCGACGCGCCGGCTTGGAATTCAAACTTTGCGTACTTTCGCAGATTGCTCATGGCGCAGGGCGTCGCCCCAATGCCAATAGTCAATGCTATGGCTGAAGGCAATCCTTTCTCTATCTCCCAAAGCAGACATTTCAGCATTCGCCATTAGACAGATATCTGCCCCTTTTCCATTCGCGACATGTGGACATTCTCATAACTTATCAAAGCGACCCTGATTCCAGGCCTCGATAGTTCCTGGCAAGTATTGTTTCGTTTGCACTGGCGCCGCCTGGTAGCCGTCGATAGCGTCATGTAGCGCCTCTCCAGGTGGGCTGTAGAACACGCCAAGCCTTGGTTTCAGTGGGGGGCTGGTCCTGTTTCTCCTCTGCGGCTGCTGACGTTTGCTCCAAAAGCGCGACATATTTTTTGCACCCCTGCGCCCTGCAGCATCTTCGATTGCAGGCTCAGCGGGCCTTGGATTGCTCTGGTCTGTCTGGATAACAAGCCACGGTAGTGCGAGTAGCTGCTGGGCTAGGGCTGACAGTAATCATTACAAAACTCATCATGCTGCCTCCCTTGTTCAAAGGCGTTGATAGTCGTCGTCATTTTCCTCAATGGACAGTTGCAGATGAATCCGCGTTTCAGACAAGTTTGAAACTCAAGTCTGAATCCGTCACAGACCCTTGTCTTGCTCTGCCAACTTGCATGTTGGTGAACCCTTGCCGGTGTTGATCCAAACCCAGGTGGTCAGTTAACTCTGATCAACGAACCTATTGTGGCTTCCATCAAGATGAACTCGGCTGTTCAGTGACCAGTCGCACGTCCGATGTTTAACTTATCCTGTTTCCGGCTTCTAGAAGCTAGTCTATTGTTCATCTGGTTTCTCTAGTCGCGATAGAGTTTTAGAGCTAGTCGATCCATTCCGCTGTCAGTTTGGCTTCCTCGAGCTGCCACCAGGGCACGGTACTTTGATCCAAGCTGCGTGTGTATCGTTGTATTGCTTGCTGTAGAGCTTTAAACACATGGTGGAACGGTAATTTTTCTGTCATGTACACTTGGTATTGTCAATGCTTGCCAGCAGCGCATTCTACTCTCACTTACGATGAGGCCTTGTGCACACATATCTGATGGAGGCTAACCACGAACCCATTTGACTGGCGATAGAGGCGGACCTTGGACGGGATATGTACAATTGCGAAGTTGAATGATTCCATTAAAATGAATACCTCGTCTAGGGTAGCTGCTCACCCATATAAAGTAAGAAGTACCTATCTTGCATCTTGAGTTTTCCTTTCTAGATACGGAGTACTGAGGCAGGTTGACACCGAGGCTGGCTAATTCTAACTGCCGTGCCTATCCTACCTGGGTACCTAGCTCTTACCCTTCAAGTACCATTCTCTGATTGATAAGATGATACCAAGCAACCGATAAGGGTATTGGTTCAGATCCACCAGATCTCAAGAGCAGCAACGATCAACCACTGGAGAAGCAGCGTCAGAAGTCCAGCCACGTGCATGACAGGAGGAGATCTTCACGACCCAGATGCAGGATTACTCTTTTCCCTATCCTACATCTCCAGCTCATCCCAAAGGCCACTGCGCCATCAACACATCGCACATACTCGGGGCACTGCTTACACTGCCTGGAATCTCTTCCACAACAATAATTTCAGAAAAAGACCACCAGACAGTATCTGTCATTAGACTCGATCTGCGCGACTTGTCGATCGAGGGATCATATCAAACATGCGGCGCTAAGCCAAATAATTACCATGAACGGGTTTACTCAGCACGGCATTTGATCGCACCGCTTGCGCCATTCTCTCAGGTGGTTCCGAACCGAGCTCTGGTTCGTCCATGGCTTTTGTTCATGGAATCATAGACTTATTTACTTGCCTACCAAGACAGGGACCCGAAACCCCGCCCCCCACCGAAGAACGAACCGAATAAGAGAACCTGAATCGGAGCCGCTATTGCACCATGAAAAGACCCTTTTATCAGAGTGATGCGTGGGAATCGACCATCGATAATCGAGACCTTATTAAAAGGCAGACTTCTTTTAGACATGTGCAACTCTGGGGGTTACCGTACCAGTAATTTGGTCCCTCCGAAGCTTGAAAGGAGATGTGATAGTTCGGAACTCCGGATGGACCCGGACTCCTATCGCATCCACTCGATTCAGGGACTATGTCTAGATCGGGGTTGCTAGACTCGGTCGCAATCGAATACACAACCAATTGAACAAGGACAGGCTCCCATCCTCCCCAGATCTCGCTTTCATAAACGTAAGCTATCCATGACTCTGGCTGGGGATCGAGCTGTTGCTTAAAGACACCGCCCGCCATTTTCTTTTGGCAACAAGATCACCTCCTCTCTTCATCATAGTCTATGCCGTCAGTTTTGTTCCTGACATACCTAGTCATAGTACTCCGCCAGGTTGCTGCAGTTTTTGGCGGTATCGGATCTAATTCCCGAGCGACATCCGCTGAAGATAAGGGTTTCGTGGGTTACAACTCGCGACAAAAATATCAGCTCGATAGCAGAAGCCGATCAAGGCGACTTACACGGCCACCAATAGTCAATTATTTACGTCGACGGGAGCGGGTTCTTGTTTCCAGAGGTCGTTGCTTTTAGAGTTCAGACGCCCATTGCCACCCGAGATCTCGAGTTCAAAACTTTGTTGATCAACTCCCTCTCAAAAACCGAGCAATATGGCAAGCATGTCGCAACACGGTCATGCACCGGTGCAAACGAGCGCTGTAGTTGTTCTCGGAGCTTCTTCATGTCCCGCAATACCTCCCCCTTCTCCCCCAACACCATCATCATCGCCACCGGGAGATACTTTCTGTGAACCCATTGATCCATTGAGTCTGGAACGAGAACTTCGAGGGGAATCTCCAATTAAGGATCAACGCCTTCGGGATGGAATTCATGTCCTCAACACAGAGGCTATAGCGTTAAGGAACCTCACACAACTCTACGAAAGCGATACTGTAGCTCGCGATGGCTTTAATCAGTCTGTCCAAGCTATAACCAGACAGCAAGCGACAAACGGCAAACTAGTTGTTATTGGTGTAGGTAAATCTGGACATATTGGCCAAAAGTTGGTGGCTACTTTCAAAAGCCTTGCCATTCATGCCGTCTTCCTTCATCCAACGGAAGCCCTGCACGGTGATCTGGGCATCATCGGACCAAATGACACCCTGATGTTTATTACGTTCTCGGGCAAGACTCAGGAACTCCTTATCATGCTGCCTCATCTTGACGAGTCACTTCCAACTATACTCCTCACATCACATACCTCACATGATACATGCGAGTTCATCAAGCATCGACCCGGGACCATACTACTCCCTGCCCCAATTCCCGAGCCCGAAAAGACATCTTTTGGCGTCTCTGCACCTACCACATCTACAACTGTCGCATTGGCTATTGGTGATGCGATTGCCATCACGGCTGCAAAGGAGATCCACGCAAGCATTGCGGCTGTTTTTGCGAAAAACCACCCGGGAGGCGCTATTGGTGCCGCCGCCCGACAGCCACGGACTATCAAAGACATATCTGTAGGCTGGTGCGATATACCGGTAGCAGCAGAGGCAGTGGGGAACGGTCTGGGCTTCGATCTACTTCATGCAGGCTTTGATTCTCCCACAGGTTGGGTCAGGGTGCAGGACAGAGTTGCGTCACCTAGCACGATACGGGGAATGGGAAGGCATGACCTAAACAAGAGCTTGGAAGACATTCCAAACTCCCTGGTATCGAACAGCACGATGCTTTCGCTATCTTCAGAAACCACTATCCGTCAAGCACGGGATATCTTGAACAACATGCAAATGTCGCCTGATGACGAGGATCTAGCGTGTGGACCAGAAGCCGTTGTGGCGGTGATGGAAAGGGGAGAGGTAGTAGGCGTGCTGGAAGTTGGCACAATTTTGGATTTCATGGATTGATATATCTCTAACCACGCAGAGATAAGCGCCTTCGGCTCTTCACGAAAGGGGTCGGGTTACGTCTGGCAGGACTTGATATTGACGCATAACGGTAGCGCATTGGTGATTATGAACGGGAATCATCATGGATGGCTTAGAGAAAAGGCATCCCACGGATATTTGGCGTTATTTTAGACAGGTACACAATCATTGATCATGTCGTGGAATCACGACGTACATTCGTGCACTTTGACCACGGACAGCAGTTCCTGAAGGCGATATATGGATGTATATATTGTTTAGTAGTGAAGAACAATTTGATGCTCAGTGTGAATACACATTGCTAGCATTGGAGTTACAGCAATGTAACTCAGCATGCCAAAACAACTATCACTCTTATCTCCGCAGGGGGCATATTCTGCTGTGCGTGGTCTGTAGTACGGCATTGCTAGATGTCAATGCCCACTACTTGATCACCGGTTGCCAATTGCCCAAGTATATCAATTTCGGATGCGGTCAATGCGTGTCTGATTGGTACACATGGCGAAAGGGCTGTTCGCTCAGCAACTAACAGTCAGCCAACCATTATGGCTTTGGCTATGAAATGCAATGCTCTGAATGTACACACTCGTTGTGTAAGCAGATATCGCAACTACAACGGCAGTCACTTTACTATATGGCTGTCAGGTTGACAAGAATGAAGTCCCTTCACCGTCAATTAATACTTAACAACCACGGTATTAACATCTACCCTTGATAAGCGTATACTGTATCTAAGTTAAAAGAATATTTACATTTGCAAGAGTGTTGAGCGATGTTTCCCTATGGTGCTTTTGATACTGGTTAGTTGTGTTATACAGTCTCAAATAGGCGTGTAGACAATCTCCAAAAGCTCAGAAAAGGGATCATACTACGGAGTACGGAGTAGATTGCACACTTTGCAGGGGGTTCTCAACAAGGGAAGTAAGTGCAAGATGGCGCCATAATCCCCAGGTATTGTATATCCTTACTGGGATGATGATAGACAAGATTAGATGACGAGCTTGGGCAGGTTTATCACCTTCCATCTTGGTGCGATACAGATAACGATCATGCAGATCACAACGATTTGCTAGCCCAACTCTTCTCTCGCCAAGCCCTTTCTCATCTGTTGTACTGCTCTTGGCGGGATGACTGGCTGTGGTCAGGTCAGCCACTTCTAAAGTTCTAACAGACTCTTCACTGCAAATTTAACCTTCCCCAGAGGGCTTACTCTCTGTAAGTAAATGCCTAGTTTGCAGTGAGTTACTGGCTAGGATTGGTTTGAATCCCCTTCTTGAAGCCTACTATGTAGTACTGAAATCGTGTCGTCGAAAACCGCCCCGGACCTTCCACAACGTTTAACCTACATTAAGGCTGTATCGTGATAAATGAACTGTCTTTCAGTTGTTCTTTTTTTGCATGTGTATTGTGAGTGTCAGGGTTCATTATTGACACCAAACTGAAAGTATGGTATTGTCATTGGATATCCGTAGAAGTACAGCAAATAAATATCCGCAGAGAACCGCGGGACATATTCATCCTAGGAAGTGATCTCCCATGAGTGCTCATGATCACACCATTTCTCTTATATCGACTTCACTATTTCTCCTCTTAATATCCACGATATAACCGCGTTCCCCCAACACAAATAGACCAGTGTCAGGGCTACACTGGGTTCCACGATCCCATGTCATGCTGGTTACAGATCCTATTTCTCCGTTGACTTCGCTGAAAGATAAGCTCGGGTTCGGGAAATTACCTCGGATAGTTGACAACAATATGGGGCTCTTAATTCCATACAGCGTAGATAGTCACTTGACATCCTTCCTATTGCAGCCCGTGGGCGAATGAGTAGACTATGTTATGCACTACCACGTCGTATCGTGGGAATCCATCTGCATGCCGTGCTAGCACCTGCATGGCTCAAACGATTCCAGGCGTCTACTCCCTACAGCAGGGGTGAGACAAGCAGGCTATTCCTCGGACATCTCCTCTGAGCGTGTATTCGCACCGACTATCTTGAGTTTCCGACACAAAATGTCAATGTTTATACGATGTGGTTGCTTGGGTAATTATGGGTTCCTTGTCAGTGACAAAAAAAAAAAAAAAAGCTTAGCATCTTAGTTGTTAAAATTACGTATTGCCAACTGGATACGTGAGCAGTTGGTTGGTGATGATGAGCATGGGTCCTGTGAAACTCTGAGTCAGAAGTTGGGCTGGCTACAAGACCTCTGAGTCGTTGGATCAAAAGTTCAACTAAACGATCGATATAAACACCCACCGAGGAGGTCAAGAACGATACTTGCATGGATACGGCTCGACGCAAATAGTTCTCTCATCAAGCTCTGCATAATGTGCAGTTTTATCCGGCCATGACGGGGGTAAGGAAGTTGACATTGTAGAGGCATGCGTGACCTATTACCCTATTCGGACTGCAAATCGCATCCTCGTAACCTATGCGATGTATGTATGGCATATGCGCACGTCCCATCGCCAAACCGGCAGAGCGGGTTGTGGGCACGTAGTGGTAGACCCTTGAAAGTCTAGTTCAGTTGGGACCTTTGTTGAAGGGCTTCGCTACTCCAGAAAGGCCTGAAGCAGGGGCAACTCCAGGGTCTGTGATGGGCTCTAATCTAACGGGATCAAGTTTCTTGAGGCACCGGGTGCGGTGGATCTGGAGACAGGACGGGGATGCCCTCAAGACTGCCTGACGAATATCCGCTCTTATACGTGAAGTCGAGGTTCGAGGTTGCAGTACTCCGTAGTTTAACGTGGGATACCGTGGGCGAACTAGGGACTAGGGGCAAAGAAATGCAGTTTGCCAGACCGAGATCCCAATTCGGCATGTCTGCATCAGGATTTACGTACCAACAGTTAGCCACCAGAAATCCTTCGACCAATAGCCTGTCGTAAAGGCCCTTGACATCGCGACATCCCATGCGGGAAACTTTTCAACTCAAGAGCATTTTCAAATGCAGGACCGAGGAGCCAGCTTTATGCATAGCTCAGGTTTTTTCTGTGGACTGCCGTTCTTCCATCTCGATGAAGAGCTCCTGACTCAAAGAAAACTCTTCGGCGCAGGGTCTTTAACCGGCTGGAAGCTTATTCGTGTCTGGCCCGATGGCTTGTGATAAGATGTAATAGTTAAGTGGATTCGAGGGCTAGTTTGGATTCTTCACGAGAGCCGCAAGGGGCCGAGTGACATATTTGGGCGTTTGTACTCCTGATGGTTCTGACAGGAGTCTAGGATTGGAGTCTGAACGGAGGCCGGCCCGTTGCTGGCCAGTTTTATTTGGGCGGTTAAATTTGAAGCGATCCGCAGCGATCTCTAGGATCAAACGTCTTTGTGGACATGAACCATTGTAGAGCCGCAGTGACATCTCCAAGTTCCGCCTTTCAACTCCACAGTGAGTACAGCTTGTATTAGTTCGCCGAGACAGATGCGAGATGGTTATGACCCAGGTTGACAGACAGTTAGCCTAGCTAAGCTTCACATCGGCTATCGAAAGTAGCCAGGCTTCGTAGTGGTTCCTGAGGACCGTCGTGAACAGAGTTGGCTTGATGTGGACTCTCATCTTTCATGTGGAAAGACTAGAGATGTTGCCCACAGCGGCTCAAAAGAGCCAAGTCTCACAAGGCGTGAGGGGAATTTCTGGAACCCGTACTCCAACAAACAGAAAAAGGGAAAGGGAAAGGAAAAAAAGAAGAAAAAATCGACCAACTAGGAAATTTTCGCTGGGATCCTGTCATCCCCCTTGACTCACAGGCTTGCCTGGTATTGGGCGGGACCCTGCCAAGCTTTTTTGTCGACAAGACATAGCCAGTCAAACCAGCACATGGTCAAAGCTGGCATGGAGAATGGAGGAGCTGGTACGCTAAACCCCCCTGGGGAAGCACGATGACGGAGTACTGTAGAAAATATACAACTTCAACTCCAGGGCTGAATAACACGAAACGACTAGAATACTGCTAGCGATGCGTTCAACTCTGATCATGTCCCACAATGGAATCACCGAAAGTAGAGTGATGTACAATCATGGTAAGCTCTCAATTTAACCGGAAGAGAAGCGGCAAACGCCACGGTCCAGGCCAAAACAATCCCTAATATGGCAGAGACAAGGGTCCATATCTCCGTAATACATGGGTTCCATCTAGACTTTCATCCTGAGTCTAGGAACTCAGGGAAGTCAGGCCGAAGTATCTTTCGACGAGCTGCAGAAGCGAAGCCAAAGGACGATGAATGGAGGAGGCTCATAATAACAAGGCCCGAGGATCCCAAGCATGGAAATAAACACTTGAGAGTAGCGCCGGCATAAGCTTGAAGCTTGGGTCATGGGCTGGTTGTTGACTACTGCGTTGGGACCAACGATGGCTGTAATTCCTTCTTTCAGCTGGGTTCTCGCGTGACTAACGGCGATCGCTAATCTTTGACTGCTTGAACAGGGCCGTTTCCTGTCTACCGACGGCGAGGTGGTGGCCCGAGGATCGGAGATGGCTCGCATACACGGTAACTCAGTAGCGTCTGCGGCACTCAAGTGGTAGACGAAAGTTGTGGTCTGGGCCGTTCTGCGCTGCATGTGCCTGGCCATGGATGCCTCTTGGTTCTTGTTTCTCTGCTTGGAACTGGTGTAAACACCGTCATCGTGATTAGTCTATTTGGATATGCACTACGTTTCGTGCCACGTAGGCACATTGCACTGCATTGCAATACAATACAGGACTCGTCGAGTTCTCAGGTACCACCCAGACCGCTGGGCTTGGTGCTTTACGCGAGAGAGGTTCCGGCTGATGTTCGTATGCAACACCAACCTGGGGCCTTCGATCGGTATCGGCAAACTACGGTACCTATTAACGTTGCATGAAGATACGGTGCTTACGTAGTGCAGAACATGTAATGTACAGCCCCAGAAGGCTACACATCGAGTTGTGCACGCCTAAATCGTACTCATGGATCTCTTTTGATGAATAGTAGGTAAGGTAGGTAATGCTGATATGTAATGTGGTTGAAGAACTACTGTTAAATCGCTCTGATTTGAGAGCGACAAGTTACGGTTCACCCAATGACACAAAGATCCACTGCCGTGCTTGCCCAAGATATGTATACCTGTACAGGTCCTCTTGGAATCAATTCCGCGGAAGACAAGTCGACCCCGTCGCCCGTCGCCCGTCGCCCGTTACCTAAGCCTGGCCTTTGCTCGCACTTCCATACCTCAATGGTACCGCACAGTGTGAAGGGAACGAAGCACTGGCATAGATAACCTTACAACAAGAGATCTGGAAGTCTAGATAGCCTCATCTAAACATACGACCCTGATTAGCCCGGACGACACCCTCCGCTCCCAGTTGCGTACAGTACCGGTATCAGAATGATGGATGGGTGCACGTGTACAGTAACTAAGCTATGTTCCAAGATTCTTCTCCCAAAGTCAATTTCTATGTGCTGACGTACCGAATGATAGGAGCCGAGAGTTACAGCGACTTACAGTTTACAGTTTCAGCGCTAACTCGATCCAATGGCTCGCCTGAATTAAATTCTCCTAACGTCCTGTGCTGTTGGGACCATTCACCATGGATCCTTCGATGCACCTCATCCTTATCTCTACCCCTCTCTGACTTCTAGACCTATCCGTCTCTGCTTCTACCAAGCCGAGGCTCAACTGGTTCCCTGCAAATGCATTGACAAAAGGTCCAGAAGCTCGCAACTTGTCCTCGCTCATGTATTGGATCTCAATGGTTCCGATACGACGCCGAAACAACAGACAGACAACATCTGGAGGGGACCCTTGATCCTCCTGGCCCCTTCACTCCCTCCCCTCCCACCGCCCCATCCGTCAGCTCAACCGGGGTGGCGCTGCTCTGGATCGCTGCAGTACCTACGTATCCACTACGTAGCACTACAGCTACAGTGCAGTACGCTACGATGGATCATGCCAAGTCCAGGATCTTGTCCGGGTGGGTGTAACCGATGCATGCGAAGCACGAGGTGAGTGGATGGGCCCGACAAGAGTGGTAAGAGGTGGTTCAAGGGTGAATGACCGAATGGCTGAATGATAACTTATAAACTTGCAGAGTTTCCCAAGCATTGGCTCACAATTTCCCTCTAGGTTTTCTCGCATGAGATCTCTCAACTATATATTGCCTCTCCGAACAAAGCATCAATCGCCAATTCGCCTTTCTTGTCTCGAGCAATACCACATCCGCATCCGCGTCGCATCGCATCGCATCGCATCGCATCAAGAAAGGAACTGATTCTTTCCGGGGTCTTGACCTACTGACTGACACGGGTTGCTTGGAATTTCGAGTGTCTCTTATTACTTGCCCGTATGGCGTTGGCTGTTGTTGGCGTTACGACCATCTGATAAGCCGAGATATACTCAGAAACCGTGGATATTCCCGAGACAATACTTACTACCTGGCTTTTCTGTCGTTCGTTGATTGTGGTGAATTTTGACCATTTTGCCTGTTCGCCGTCGCTCAATTTCTTATCTCGATACGAGGAGCTATCCTTGCCAGCAAACTGAGTTCACGACTAGGTACCCTATCTGCTGTACCAGCCACCAGTCAGAGTCAGAGAGAGTATCGACAACAGACGCGCCCTCTTCGTCCTGATAAGAAGTCCGATATAACCCGGTTCCGTCTCTGACCTGACCTCTTGTCTGAGTCTTGCTCGCACAAGACGAGCTGTTTGGGCTGTTGTTACAAGGTTTCCAAGGTTCCAGTTTGTAACCGCAACTTTTAGCTCGCACCCGTCGCGTCGCCAACGACGCCCGCAGAAGACCCAAGTCAAAGTCAAAGTGGCTCTCCACAACCACTAAAACAACCTGGGTCCCCTGCTAAGCCCTCGTCTTAAAAGACCTGGGCAATTGCTTTTTGGGTGCTGGTGCCCCATTGCCCGTCCTACCACGACAGACCTTAATCTCTAAATTGGATCTCGAGGCGGGCTGTGTCTCGACCCAAGCAAGGTACCTGATATTTCGGTACGTCATTCCCTGCACCTACTGACGCCTTCGTTCCTTTCGCCCTTCCCTGTCTCTCTCTCAATTATTTACTTAGGAAGAATTATCGTGGTTGTCTTGGGTTGCACATTTGACTTACAAGTTGTTGGTTGCGTTGTACAGGTATAAAGGGATTGATATTCGCTCATCGTGATCGGGGCTTCTGGTTCGGTGTTGAGCAGCGTATCTTCCGCTCGCTTCTCCCACCAACTCTATTCGATTTGATTCGGCTCTTCCGACGCAACTCGTGTCCGACCTCCCCGTACCATCCGCATCACATTCTCCTGCGGACGGGGAGCAAAGATTGCGACGAGCTTGAGGAGAACGATTTCAATCGTCCGCTCCTTTTTTCCTATTTCACAACAGGCTCAATTGGTTTATCCTTACCACAACCAAACAATATGAAGTTTGGCGAGCATCTCGAACGGGAATCCGTTCCGGAATGGAATCTTCGTATGTCGCGCCTCTCCCCATTGATCCATATTATTGTCTTAACCAATTGTCTCTATTTTCAGATAATCTCGACTACAACTCGCTCAAGCATGAGATCAAGATGCACACGACCCGCGACCAGGCCACGGCTATGGTCATCCCCGGACACAAAGATGAGGCCTTGTCTCGATTCGAAGACGCATTATACACAGAACTCGGGCGCCAACACGAGCGATTACATTTGTTTGTCTCTAGCAAAGCTGATGAGATCTCGCGCCGATTAGGTATGTCTGGCTTGCAGATCTGCGCCACGTCTTGCATGGCACGCGACCACATGCCCAAACTGACACCCTAACCAGATTACCTTGCCAAGAACATCAGTCGATGGGCATCAAAACAAGATCAAGTCGCTGACAGCTCTGCGATAAAACACCAGCGAAGATTTACCAAGTATGAGCGCGAATTGGTTCATTGCGGCAGCGACATTCAAGCTCTCGAGCGCTTCGTCAAGGCTCAGACTGTGGCCTTTCGCAAGATCACAAAGAAGTACAAGGTACATCATGACGACTACTTGTTGCGTTGCAAACCTAAACAAGACATGTGCTGATTGACTGACTGCCCACCGACAGAAATGGACCGGCTCAACAACTCTCGCTACACGCCTGTACGAAAATATTCTTTCCGACCCCAAAAGCTTTACTCGCCGCGACTTCTCCCCCCTACAACAACGATATGACGACATCACCTGCACCCTCAATGCCGCCGCTCCCGCATTGAGCGAACCTAGCTCGCCAGAATCTCCAGCTCAGTTTTACCGGCGCCAATCTCTGGCAGGTTCTGTCAACTCGACGAACCGTGATGTGAACCACCCTGCCAATCGCTCTCACTTGAACTTCGAATTCTTGCCTCCGCCCCAGATGGATGAGCCAACTAAATACTGGAATGAATACGATGATGGAAGTGAATGCGCAGGTGACGATGGCGGATATGCCATTTATATCAACCCGGATGAAAGCACTAGCTTCCCGGGATTTGACTATCTACAGAATATCTTCAAGGGGCCTCTCAACAAGGCCAAATGTTGGTTCAAACACGATCAATCCGGAGAGCGGCAGGCTCTCCTTGCCGGCAACCTTTCACCTCACCAATACTCCAGCACCACTTTCAACAGCAGCGAGTCTGACGAAGAAGCGGGATACGCCAGCTCAGACGGATTTCCCACATCTGGGTATGCCACCCATTATGCCCTTCCCAGCCTCAGCCAACAGCAGGCACATTTGTACCGTGAAAAGGCCCTGTTCTGGGGTACCGTCAGCGCTTTCGCCGGGTCTTTCCTCTTGCTCATCATCGCCGGGACGCTCATCTCCACCGGCCGACACAAACTCCGAGCCGAAGTCGACGCAGGCGTTACTGTTGGCGTCGTTGCGAGTCTGTTCTCCGCGTGTAGTGCCCTCGGCATGACGCTCTACAGGCATGATAGCCTGTCACTACCACACTTGTTGGCAGTCTGGACTACTTTTGTTGCTTCTTGTATCCTCAACGGTATGCTGCTGATCCTTGTCGTGGGGAACTCTCCGTGAACACTCCGGGGATATTCGTGTTTTGCCACTTGTTAGTCTCACAAGATTGAACCACGATTGAGATGCCTGCTATATGTGAACGAATTCCTTTGACTTGGTGTTAGGCGTTGAGCGTATCCCCCGTTCCAGGGGTGGCGTTTGGGCTTGTCATTCCTTGCGGACAGACAAAAGGTTGGCCGGTTTGTTGGAGATGGCTAGCGTTGTGCTGTTGTGTATGCTTTGAAGAATTTGCCTATAAGCTCGACGGCGAATGGATAGAAACTGTCGAAACCTCGCGGTGGTTGTAAAGCTAGTGGAGTAATATGTAGGGCAATCTGGTGGTGTGCATAGTAGCTCTGAAATGCGACAAAATACCAGAAACATGTTATAATTTGATGCAATGAATCGGCATTTCGTGATCATTCGCGTACGAGTCGTACCAGCTGTGGCAAGACAAGGCATATCGGTTGCATTTGTTTGAATCACTCATCCATCATAAAGGACCATTGTGTTTCGTCAGCGTCCGCTAGAAACAGTTCAACCTTGTTAACAAGTTGTCCTGTATAGAGTTAGATGTCGATTCGTTATGGAGTTTTCTGCTCCATGGCTTGATCCTTGACGGCGCGTTTTGCCAGTAGCGATGAAACTTACCAGCAACACCCCATCTCTTGGCAAAAAAGTGCAACGACGCAAAAATGTTGTGAAATCTCGTATCAGCCTCGGGAATCAGATGCTCGAGGTGGCTCAACACCATGAGGCAGTGATACGCTGAGTAAGGGGTGACGGGAGAACAGGGAGCGAGGAGGTGCGGACGATGGGCGAGTTGGTCGTTGAGATCGGTAGTGGTGTCGGCTATGATTCGGATGGTGAAGTTGAGACCTGCAATGGCCTTTGGCGCGATGTCGTCGGCGGTTGCGGAGGAGGAGAAGGGGCTCGCGGCTGATAGTGTATTGGCGGTGCGGAGCTGGCGGCAGTAGAGGAAAAGGAGAAGACTGAAGAGTTTGTCAGTTTGATACTTGATGATAAACGTAAAGTTATTCGCTGTGATGCTTTCATGAACCAAGGTTCAACTTACCATGTGCAAGTGGCGAAGCACTCATAAAAGTCACCCCAGCGAGAAGTCTGCATGATCATAGCCTCTACAAGGGCGCGCGTCGCAATGTCAAGCTCGACGTATTCTTCGAGTAGAGCGCCAGGATTTCCATAGTGTTGGGGAGAATAGGCCTTTGTGTATAGCATAGCACACTGGCAGTTTCTCTGAAATGGCCCAAGTGGCACCGATGGCGTAACACTCGCAGGATGTCGCTGAACGGAGCGCGTGGGTGACTGGCTCTGGTTATGCCAGATAAGATTGCTCGTCGGTAGGAGATCATCGGCGGCCGGAGAGGGCACCTGGAGTGGCATATGGATGAGAGAGCAATCGACATGAACCAGGCGATCTAGCACGAAGAGACTCCAGTAGACGCAGCGGCGCTCTTCCTCCTCGTAAGGGATATTGGCCTCACGTTCTGCCTCGACATACTTTCCAGGGCCGATACGTAAGACCAGTGCCATGGTGTTGGCATCTCCAATGCTAAGATAGGCACGCATCACATCACCGTGACCAAATTCGAAGAGCGCGAGTAGAATAGAACATTGAACAAGCTCGATGCTAGGGGCAGAGAGACCACGCAGGACGCTCAGGGCGCGCTTGGCAGAGCGATAGGCGGGCATTTCAATCATGTCCTTACCCTCGTTGACATTGGTGCTAGCAGCAGCGGCTTCATCATCGTACTGAGAGACAAGTTGCATGCAAACGATCAAGAGGGCGATGGCGGGGTCGCGGGGACCCTGATCGGCGCCGGGGCCGGGGCCGGGGCCGGAGCCGGAGCCGATGTTATCGGTACGGAGGGTGAAGAGTTCCGGATGGACTACGGAGAGCCAAGGATTCATAGTCTCAAAGTAGCGTTCGGTCGCTTCGCGCCAGGGAATATTGCGCGAGGACAACAAAGACATGATCATGGAGCTAGAGACATCGAAGGAAGGGTCGAATATACCCTGGCCGTATGCTTCCTTGGGTGTAGACCCAGAAAGATATCCCGGTTCCACAACGGCGGTAGTTGGGGCCGTGTAAATAAAATCGTAGGAGCACGTGGTTGCAAGCCTAATAAGTCAGTCAGTCGGTGTGTGGCCAGGGGTAACAGAGTTGTTGCGCACCTCGTACAGCGAGAACAAGCAGGCAATGCTTTGTCGCATTTCTTTTTAGTGCGAGTACACTTTTCACAGGCTCTGTGAGCACGTTCAGGCTCCATTGGAGACTCAGAGCCCCGTGAAGACGACACGGAGCGAGACATGATGGCTCTCTTTCTGGGATCCGTGGTGGCTGATATGTAGCCCGTAAGATGGGCTTTAACTTGTAGGTGGGTTTGGTGGGTGTAAGTAAAAAAGAGGTGTTGCTGACTACGCTTTATTATGTCAGACTTGGAGAAGATAGTGGAAGAGCTTTTGGCTACCTAGTACCTAGGTATGTAGACAGTTGTATGTGTTGGGCTGGCGCAGAGAGAGCAAGATAGATGTAAATATAGATGCAGTTGAAACTGATGAGTAAAGCTAAGATGGAGAGAGTTATTTGTTGCTGGTATCGAAGACAGAGAAAGAAGAAGAGACCCGAGACATTGAAGCCGGGGACGTGGGCTATTTGACGTCGAGTCTCGATACGAATAGAAGATGATGCCCCCCCGGGCCACAGAGTCGACGAGATGTCGATGGGCGTCTTGATGTTTCCAGGCCTAGGGCCAGAATAGGCCGAGGGGTGGTTGCAGATACGCACTGCACTGCAGACTGTACGTAGCACAGCACAGCGCTGTCAGTGCAGTGCTGGGCCCGGTGCTGTAGATGGCGAACCCGGGAGATGGACGCCAGGTGCCAGGTTCTGGGATAAGATTGACAGGGACGGTGTCAAGGATGACGTCTGCCCTGTTAGTCAGCGTCTGACAGGGTGCGACGATCATAGGCCAAGGCTGTGGGAAGAAGGCTGAGGATGTTGATTTGAAAGGATCAAGTAAAATATTGGAAATTGGAGAAGTGAGAGGTCAACCCCGGAAAAGGCGGGGGGGCAAGTGCCAGGGATATGGGTGATTTGGAATAATGTCGCAAGTGGGCATGGAAAAGGAAAAGGAAAGAAGAGCCTAAGACAACAAGGCAAGCAAGAGCAAAATAGGTAGGAACAAAGACGAGTATCTTTCAGAGAAAAGGCATTAATTATCTGGTCTACCAAAGTATTGCTCTAACTAGATCTTTAGACGATGGCTGCAGTGATAGGCGTTTTGAGAGGGATGATCAACCTAGAAACGCTAGCCCAGTACAGTACTGTCAGTATCCATAGTACCTTACCTACCTAAGGTAGGTAGGTAGGGCTGCTATGGAGATACCTACTAAGGTACCTAATTAGTGTCGAGTAAAGTCAAGGTCATCTGATTCCAGA
>JAASAY010000212.1:0-21353 GCA_014822085.1 Fusarium stilboides
ATGGGGGAGTTGCTGGAGGAGGGGGAACCAGAACGAGGTTGACTGCCGGACTGAGAGGCGTAGCCAAGAGCCAAGTGTTCGTTTCTAGAAGTTGACATTATCGATTATCTAGCCGACCTCATGAGACGGTGACACGAATAAGTGCCAGGCCGGATAGGTGATTATTGTTCGCAGCGGGGATTGATTGACGACAGGATCAACGGTTTTAGTCGTATCTAACGGCGAGAAAGACAGCCCTAAAGATGGAGTCGTCGGGTGTGAACAGTCTAGTAGCTGCTTTTCGACGACCTCGAGCGATAGACGAGGGAGATGATGACGTGGAAGCGTCGGAGATATTTCGAGCGTATTCGACAGAAACGGAGGGCTGGATTTAAGGAGCGCGATGCGAACAGGAAAGAGATCCAGGAACCGCCGGTATTACAAAGGATGCTCGTTCGAATGGGACAAGGCCTGCTTGAGCTGAAAGCAGGTCGCAAGTCTAATATTTCGAGGGACCGCGGGCGACTCGGGAGTGACCCAAACGAAGCAATTTGCTCAGACGGAAAGGCAATTGAGATGGATTGTGGACAGTGGTCGTCCAGCGTCGTCCGAGCCCGCGGCTAGGGAGAGAGGTCGCAAAAAGAAAAGGGAATGTAATAAGGGGACTATGTTGGGGGGAGAAGAGGGCACAAACAAAGATATGATCAATATACAGGCCTCATTGAAGAAGTACAAAAAAAGGAAGATTTTTTGACTGGGCCTGGAGAAGCAGACGAGGCGCGCGCGATATGGAGAATGGGGCACAAAACGGGGGGTGAGGAAGAAGGAGGACGAGGAGTAGGAGGGATGTGCGAGCGAGGAGAACGGGAAAGAAGGGCCTTGGAAGAGTGACATGGAAGCTGCCCTGGCCTGTACCTGTACCCGTACCTGGGTGTTCTTGCCCTGTTCCTGCCCTGCCAACTGAGTGCTAACCAAGAATGATAGAGCGGGAGAAGCCTCCATACAGTAAGGCGGAGTGAACGGACAACGGGCGTCTGTTAGTGGCCAGCCTTCCTTACAGAGGCTACAGTCCCAATTTAGTGGGCTGTAAATTGTGAGCATAAGCCCCCTAGGCCTCAGAAACCTCAGGTTTCTTGGAGCCAGGTTGTGCGCATTCCTGTCAGGGCTGTGTACGCGTTCCGTATTCGTCACGTAACGCTACGCAACCGCGTAGACTTTTGCACTCGATTTGACTCAACTCGATTTTATTTGCTTTGACTTGACTTTCGACTATCTAGTGCCGAGTCTTTGTGGGAGGAAGAAAAAAAAGTCCTTACTAGTAGATACGTACCTGCCTGTCCGAGCCAGTTCGTTGGCTAGAACGTTTGATGCAGGCTAAGATTAGTAGTTTGAGATAGCTCACTTAGATGGACTGTTAACTTGACAGGACGACTCAGGCAGTGTCAGTTTCTTCTCTCTCTCTCTCGATTACTGAAAATAAAATAAAAATAGCGTCAGTCAGAGGGAGCGAATCTCGAGGTCTTAAACGGACTAAAACACGATTCATCGTCAGTCTGCCTTGTCGAATACGAGGCATGCAAATTCCGGTGACTGCCCGCGTATCTGGCTCAGTCCCCCCACAACGAACAGTTTTAGAAACTTGGCTCCTATTCATCTCAAGTTGCCCCCAGACTATGTCTCTTGTTATCGAGATTGTCTACAATAAGGAGCTCACTTCAAACTCAAGTTTCTCTATTTGTAATTAAGTCATAGGAGTTATCAAGGTTTTGTGTACATACCACAACCGGCCTTATCCCTGGCTCTCGTACCTACTCTGCTCTCTTTGTGTGCACGCCTCGTTTCTCCACACATTTCTCGATTTACCCATAAGTCGGCACGCACCCGAGAACGTTGCGGCATCGTGCATCGGGAGGTCTACCAGCCAGAAACCTAGAACTGGGGTTGTACCTGAGGAAGCGCTTAAAGTTATAGGCCTCTATACTGGTTGAGGTGTTTTACTATTGAGGAGAGTTTAAGGGGCAGCCAAGGTAGGTACCTATACATAGACATGTATCTGCCGTGGTCTTGTCATGCATATTCTAATAGACATTACAACAGCGAGCCGTTGAAAAGTCATACAAATAACAATGAAATCGTATTATAATGATTGAGCTACATCAATAAAAGAATAGAACTTGTAACATGCCGAGAGTTACTACTATAGAAAGCCATCGTGGAGGCCACAACTAAGTATCGAAAGGTTCCTTCACCTTGCATCTAACGAGAAACAACTTTCTTTGAGCTGTTTTGTGTCAACATGTTTCAGTATAACAACAACCATATTAGCTAGTTCTACTCTCTTAAACTCCATCTTTCCTGTTTCTTTGTTCTTTTCTTCCTACCTACTTAGTCCATAACTTTACAACTACTACGTAGTATCTCTCAAATTTCATGCTTCTTCAAACACTCACTCTCATTGGCCTTGTTGATGACACCTCTCCATATCCTCTTTGAACCCCTTACCAATCCGAGACCCAATCACAGCCCCGCACTGCCTCGTCAGAGACTCAGAGGATCTATTAGCCTCCCTGTGAAACAAGCCCTACTGTTCCCCCTGCCGTTCTCCCCCCTACCCGTACATATGCACGCACACGCATGCGAGTTAGATGGGTCAGGGGTTATCATGAGTGCGTCCATGAATATCTCGAAACATAACTCTCACCATCTTCCCCTTCTTTAACACTAATACCTGGACTTGACACCAACAACCCCCAGCTCAGCATCGTCTCTGGCTCTTGGCTGTGTTTCAGATACCAGCCCGCAGTCCCTGCAGTTCTCAAGGGCAACATTGCTACAAACGACGGTCGAGAACAAGTAAGCGATGTTCCGGAATTCAACATACCTAGGTCGAATGAATGTCGCCATACAATAGTAGACAGGAATAAATATAGTAGAAATTTGGGGTATCCTTAAAATATCCCGGTTCTTATTTTCTCTATATAGGTCGTCTTTTATTACACTCTCTAGAGTGCCTCTCCTGCGTCTGATAGTTCCCAATTGCGCTCAAAATCTCACTATTGTTTCATGGTCAAAGCAGACAGTCCTGCCCTGCTCAGTCTCTTCAAAAGTTTCAAAGAGTCTCTTATATCACCCGACTCCTAGTACATTGGGTATTTGTCCGAGCTTTCATCGCATGTCATCATCATGGATACCGCGTAGTGAGACATATTGGACAACATGACTGGCTGCCGCCAAGTAGGTGTAGAGACGTCCACACTTGGCACAACATCCTTGCCAAGTGTGAGGTGCCAAAGAACTTTCGCCCGTAAACGCCAAGAGAGAAAAACATCATCTGGGGGAATATATGTGTCACCTTGCTTCCAAACCTCATTCAAAATGCCGAACTGCAACATGAGCGCCTGCTCCTCAAATATTTTCATGCTCGCCCTCTATTTGGCGTGCTTCTTGAAAGCCAGCAGGTCTGCCAGGCTGGCCAGTGGGCAACCGTGTCGCAAGAAGTCGTGGGCCAAGAGCTCGTCGGCTGAGGCGCGGCTCTTGACGTCCACGCACAAGCAGACAGACAAAAATGCCTTGAGTTCCTTGCTGAGTTTCTCAGGCTTCTTGAGCCGAGGGGTTCCGTTGGTGGCGATAAGGTACAGAGCCTTGAGAGGCTCCTCATTGAGATATGGCGGCTCGGATTCTATCATTTCGATAGCCATAATGCCCAAAGACCAGATATCGACTTTAGGACCGTATTCCTTCTGCTTGACAACCTCGGGGGCCATCCAATAGGGGGTTCCCACCATGGTGGCTCGCTTGGACTTTGTTTCTGTGAGCTTGGCGCAAAATCCAAAATCAGCTGCACGTGTGTTAGAATCATAGACTTTGTTCCACAGCTACCGACAAACTTACTAATTTTGACATTTCCGCGAGCGTCCAGTAGAACATTGTCACTCTTGATATCACGGTGGATAATATTTTGCGAATGCAGATGCTGCAATCCGCGGCAAGTCTAAAGCGTTTGTTAGTTGTGAGTATGAGCGGGAAGAGACAATGGGTTTACCTCGTGGCAAATGGTTGAAATCTGCTCCTCGGAGATGGACGGGTTGTTGTCAATCACATCAGTGAGAGCACCACCCTCCATAAACTCCATAACAACCCAGAGCTCTGCGTTGTTGTTACGCAGGAAAGCATCTAGGAAGTTGACAATGTTGCGGTGCCGGCTGTCCTTCATAACCATGATCTCGTTCACAATAAGCTCCTTCCTAGGTTGATGTGCGAGATCCATTTGCTTGATGGCAACCTGGGCCCGAGGGCCCTGGGCACGTAGAATATCACGGGCGATGCCCTGAGCTGTTTCCTTAATCTTTGCGACATAGACCGATCCAGAAGCACCTTGTCCGATCTTCTTCTGCTTAGAATAGGAGATGTTGGGGTCATCCTTGGAAACTGCTTCCTTGAGCTTGGCCATCACCTCACTCTCAGACATAGTGGACATTCTAACGTCCTGCTTGCGCTCTGAAGGCGATGGCTTGGCAGTAAGAGCTGCCTCAGCGGCCTTTACGCCATCAGCCTGCTGCTGAGGCTGGCTCGGCTTGGGTGCAACATTAAGAGGCTTGACAGGAGCTGGCAGTCGCGAGGCCTGAGTTTGTTGCTGGGGCTGTCGAGTCTGCGATGCTTGGTTTCCGTTGGCGTAACGGGGTGCATTTGCGTGACCAGTCGCGGCGTTGTCGTTGCGTTGAGTTCGCTGTGCTTGGGTGGGATCTCGAAGAGCACTGGAACTAGGCTGGGAGGCCAGAGGTGGTCGCTGTGAGGTGGCGGTTGGAGGCGAAGGAGCAGCTCGCTGTGCTCGGAGGTTGCTCTGCTGTGTCGACGCCTTTGGCGCAGGAGGGGCCGCTCGTGATGGGTTAAAGCGGTCGGGCTGGGGCGAAGATGATCCGCCATATCCTCCGATCTCCTGCTGGGCCAGGGGAACTTTGGTCTTAGGAAGGGAGGCGTTGTAGGCCTCTAGGTCACGGCGGTTCTGTTCCTCAACCTCACGCTCTCGTTGTCTCTGAGCCTCCAACTGCTTCTTACGTTGCTCCTCTCTCAAAGCTTCCTGAGATACATAGTTAGGAGCCATCTGCTGCATCTGCTGGCGCTGCTGATATTGCTGTTGCTGTTCCTGCTGAACAGGACGTTCATCTGGTCGAGCAGGGCGACGTGGAGCATTGGGGTTAGGTTGAACTGGAGTAGGATTGTAGCCTGGGCGCTGATTAGGAGCTGGAGGTGCAGGTCGAGGGGGAGCGACAGAGGCACCGCTGCCATATCCAAGCTGCTTGTTGCCCTGGCTCTGAGCAGGGGGAGTAGGTGTCAGGCTAGGATACTGGTTAGGATTCTCGGCCCTCTTAGCGAGGTCGGTATAAAAGTCAAGGACTTCAAAGACGGCCTGGGGGTTGCGTTCGTAATCCTCCTTGGTGATAGCTGACGAATTGAGGAGTTTCGACCACTCCGGAGGCAAACCAACGAATTCTCCGGTCTTGGGGTCAAAGCCGACGTGCACGGCGTGAGAGAAGTTAGTAGGATTGCTGACACCGCCCATGCCGGGGCAGGCACCATAGATGAAATCAATCCACTCGTACAAGTCATCGTCACTCTTTACCTTGATCTGGAGTGTCTTGGTCTGGCCATCATCGTCACCGGGGCTGTTGGAGGAACCGTCTGGCTTGCGCTTGATCTCGAAAATCGTACCGGCGGCTTCGACTCGTCCGACATTGACTACGTCCCTCAGATAGAGTGTGTAGGAAACCTTACCACCTTCGGTCTTATGGAAATCGAGCGATTCTTTGCGGAGGATTAGGTACTTTTGCTTCCAGGGTTGGATGAAGTTCTTGCTCTCCTTGACGGACGCCCAGCCCTCCTTCTTGACGGCGACTCCGCCTAGACCATCGGTATTGTTGGACTGTTGGCGGGCAATCGGAAGCGAAATGGTAGAGCCGGTGTACGTCGAGGTTGCAGTACTTCGAATAGGGGAAATAGCCATGTTGGCCATGCTTCCTGGAAGGTTGGCATTGGGCGTTAGGTTCAAGCGCGGTCGATCGGTGGGAGGCCGAGGCGCAGGGCCCGGATTCATGAACTGCCCTGAGGAGTACATACTGTTTGGTGTTAGTTATCAATCTTGTACATGCGATTCATTTGGGCCTCGGTAGGTTGCTGACACCAAATGACCCCCTCCTTAACGACGATGTCGATCACCCCTGAAGAAGTGGGTGCTGGCAGTATTGAGGAAGACAGAGGCAGCGCAACGGCGAAATCTTTTTATTTGGTCGGGGTATTGAGTTCCAGAGTCAAGGAGCACATGCAGATGCTACTTGAGAAGGAAGTGAATGATCACCCTTCACCCCGCCTGATTGCTCTGAAGTGCTGCCTCATCTCGCCATGCAAGGATAAAGAACGTACCTGTTTTGAGCCATCTCGAATTACTTCGACTGCAGGATGCAGTCAGTAATATTCGATGGTGACTGGGAAAGGTAAGTCAGGCGAAAAATGATACGCGAACAGTTTGTATGGCGGGTCATACGCTTGCTGGCTCTCAGATCTGATAGCGAGCGGTGGGCTGTTCTGAGAGGTGACCGGCTCAGGAGCGCTCAAAGGGGCTCTGAGCGGTCTGGTGTCGATAAAGTCGGAGCGAACCCAAGTGAGGATCAAAGAAAATTGATCTTGGGCGCAAAATAAGGCCTTCTCAGCGACTGGAAGGAGAGATCATGTATTCGAAAATCGTTTCGGAGCGGCGGTCAGAATCAGAGTAGGTAGGCAGGTAGCTCGCCAGTGACGAGCACGGGGGGTAGTTTTGGAGTGGAGGTCGGGTGAGAGGCGCTGGCTCCAGCGGGACTGGGCTGGGATATGATGGCGAATGGCGCAGTTGGGCCCGACGTAGCTGCTGCACACAAAAAGCTTCTCGGTGTGAGCGGCTATGAGATGCGCAACTTGCTTGCAACTCGTGATGAGAAACCAGCAGAAGCTACAAAACGAAGATAGATTTGGATGTTAAAGGGAGAAGAAGTAATATGGATAAGAGTGAAAGGCAAGGTCAAGGGTATGAATTTGGGTGAGTGAGCGGCCTTCCAAGTTCGGACCAACCTCAGGGAGGAGGAGGAGAAGGAGGAAAGAAGAAAGGTGGGGAAGGAGCAAGATGACCCCTAGTTCCCCAGCACTGAGGTATTCTCCTGCCGCGAAGGTGTCAGACGAGGAGGGCCAGGGAAGTTCCAGTGGCTGCTTGCACCTACAGACCTGGCTGGCCAGTGCCTGTCGCTAACAACTGGGCTCCAATGTTTTCTCAGGTAAGGCACCTAATACATGAGTATGGATGGACTGTATGTAATGGAGTTTGACCCCTGGATTCTGTTGATTTGCTCAAAGTGAGGGGTCCAATTATTACCTGCAGTGGACGACCTGGAGGCGACTTTAGCTTGCATGAGACTGCAGGGCCGTAGTGACAATCTTTTATCTTAGTATTTCCAGTATTGTATGTAGCGAAATTGTTCATCAAACAACGATATGGAGTGGTATGTGACGATAGCATATTGTTAGGAGATTTCAGCTCTGTTTAGCTTCAACTACAAATACCTATTGAAAGAATAGAGGCCCACCTTATTCGCGCTGATCATGAGAGCCCAACCTTGAAGAGTCATGCCAGTCATGGCCCGGGCCGTCGCTGGTCAAGTCTTCTTCTGTAACTACCTACGTCGACTAGCCTGAGGACTGGGATTCAGGTATATACACTGCAATGGCCTTGCTCTTGTCACGCCGGATACCTGAAATAGAAACTCTTGCTTATGATATATTGCCTTTTATAACAATAATTCTCATTGTAGTCTTGTTCATGCTTTGGCATTTTTACGATTCAGTATTAACCTGCTAGTCTCAAACGGTTACTGGTGCCAAGATCGTCTGCTGCGTAAGAAGCGCCCGTGTTCCACACACCACCATTCCTCATCCAGCGACCATTGGCGTCTCGATCTCTGATGTTGTCAGTCTTTCAGAAACCTAAGAAATGGCCATGTCTAGGAATCATACAACGAACGGGTACTCACATCACTACTGAGAGCTATAGCTGCTGGGTCAGAGCAGAGGCCGGAATTTTAAACCCATTTCACATGCTACTATCACATTCAAACCCTGCTTTTGCGGGCTCATCGCGCGTCCTATTCAAGCTTCATGACGACCGTCATGCCAAGAACCCATGTCCTTACACCTACTTACATACAAGGTTCCCGCTACCCATGGCGTAAAATAGCCGCCGCTGCTCACGAGGGATCAGATCCATACCAGACAATCCCACTCCTAAAGTCCTAAATTAGTTGATCAGTCTCGTGAGTGTTTGATGTCTATGGATAAAAGAGCGAAGTTGAAACCGAACATATTGATCCTGGTACCTCGTGTCATGGGAAGTCATGGTAATTTTTTCAAAATTCTCCATTGAAGACCCGTTCTCATGAACAAGACCCTGTCCAGCTTCGTAATTAAACTGGAGATAATCAATTCTCCTTAACAACCCAAATCCACAGTTACAACACAGTCTAGACCTCAACCAACTCTCATGTCTTATGCTTGAAAGCAGAATATCCTTTACTGGACTGCTGTGCTTTGCCCTTTCTCTCGTAGGAGCAGGGAGAAGTCAGACTGTCAGCCAATGTCCGCTCAGAGAATACCAGACAGCTCAGAACTCGAGACACTCATTATACAGAGCGTCTGGCCTGGCCTGTTCCTGACACTCCATTCGATGGGCTCAATTTTCCCGTCTCTGGTACCTGCAGATCTCAACGACCCTTGTTTCTTGTCAAAGCTCTGGATCGTTGGCACGCTATCGAAATTCAGGAGCGTTCCAAGGACTAATAAATGACGGTGAAAGATATGACGGGATATAACTTTTTCTTTTACCCTGCTATACTGGCCTGTAATGTCTAGGTGGATTCAACCTGACAAATCATAACTCCTGCCTTGGCGTTTACTATCCTTCAAGCTAGTCACGCCAGTACGACATCTATATTTTACATTTCCTTTATGTCGATTTTATCCAGTTCTACTTTATCGAGTAGCAACCTCAACCTCCTGACCCTCAAACTTCGGGAGTTCGCTCTCAATCTGAGACCAGTTTTTGCTGCCATCAACAAGCGACTTGATAGCGTCAATAATCTTATCCTGTTCAGCGCGGACCTGGCTGGTGCTGTCACGGTCTCGCAGGGTGACGGTGCCATCTTGCACCGTCTGGAAATCGATGGTGATACCAAGAGGAGTACCGAGCTCATCGTTTCGGCTGTATCGCTTGCCGATACTGGCAGACGAGTCATCGACACGGCTCGAGATGCCAGCACTACGCAGGCGCTGTGAAAGCTGCTTGAGGAGCGGCTTGAATTGGGTGTTGGAAGAAAGGGGAACAAGTAGAACCTTGGTAGGGGCCACAGTAGGAGGGAAAGACAAAACCTTTTAGTAGTTAGTAGTTGATCATGGTTGTTCAGGAGGAAAATTCCACTTACACCACGGGCCTCGTCACCACCTTCACTGCCACGGGTCCAGAAGCTGTGCTCCATCAAAGAGTAGAGGATACGGCCAATACCGAATGAAGGCTCGATGACGTTGGGCACAAACTCGCGGGTGTTCTCAACCCTCTTGCGGAACTCGATGGTAATGGCATCCTTGCCAATCTGGACCTTGCCGTCGCCAACACCAGCCACCTCAAGTGTGATGCTGCCGTTGTCGCTCAAGTCCTTAGCCAACTTCTCTCGCTGCTCCTGGGGAGTAGCCAGAAGAGCTGTCTCTACAGTCTTGGCGTCCTTCTTGAACTGAGGGCCAAACTTCTTCCTCTCAATATCGATTTGCCACTCCTCAATGACGAGAGGAGTCTCACGCTGCTCACGTACCACCAGAGGAGCACCAGTCTTCTTGGCGTGCACGCTCAAATCGTAGGCACTTCGGTCAGCGCAGCCAACACACTCGATCCAGCCGGAGCTGGTGAACAGCTCGCAGTCCCAGCAATCACAAGCGTAGTGAGCCATCTCGTTGGCCATGTGCTGACGGAAACGGAGCTTGCTCAGATCCACACCGATCTTTTCCATGAACTGATGAATCCGAGCAAGGAAGTAGCCCAGAGTCTCGTTATCGACGAGACCCTGCTTGACAGCCTGGCCAACCTTGACCTTCCTGGTATCAGTCTTGCCAGACAGTTGAGTATCGCGGTCAAGAAGAACAAGCTCGATATCCTCAACCTCGTGGAATCGGCCGTGCTTCTTGCCACCCTCAGGGTCGACAAAGTGCTCGATCTCGGCCATGAGGAACTCACGGACTCGCAACAGACCGGCACGAGGGGAGATCTCGTTTCGATATGACTTGCCAATAGAGGCAGAGGCAAAAGGCATCTGTGACTGGTTGAACTCGAGGAGCTTGGCGAAGTTTAGGAACTGACCCTGAGCAGTCTCGGGACGGAGGTAGCCAGGGTAGTTGCTGCTGGGGCCGATGGAGGTCTGGAACATGAGGTTGAAGGAAACGGGCTCGGCGGGTTGGACACCGGTAGCAGGGTTTCTGAGGTCGTACTTCTTGATGAGCTCACCGAGCTCTGGGCCACCGTAGTTGTCGATTCTGGCGAGCACCTCCTCGTACTCCTTGACAACGGCGTCGTCGAGCTTGACAGCTTCCGTCTTGGCCTTCTTCTTTTTCTTCTTGGGGTCCTCCTCCTTATCCTCGATCTTCTGGCCACGAGCCTCCTTATCACCATTTAGTCGAGCCTCAAGGATAGCCTCGACGAAGTGATCAGCTCGAAGAATCTCGCCGTTCTTGGGGTCCTTGCACATCCAGTCGGCGAACTTGTCGACGTGACCACTGGTCTTGAGAACCTCATGAGGGGTCAAGACAGTGCAGTCAACCTCGAGCATGTCCTCCTCGAGAATGAAGTGCTTGCGCCAGACATCAATGATGTTGGCCTGAAGGGCACAGCCTGGAGGGCCATAGTCGAACAGACCACCAACACCGCCGTAGATCTCGAAGGAGGGGGTATAGAACATGCGGCGTCGGAGGATGGATTCGAGGATGGCCTTGTCGAGGGGCTGGCCCTTCAGGGTTGTCGCTCTGGAAGTCATGATTTCTTTTGTGCGCTTCTGCGACTTTTGCAGTTGAAAAGCGTTGAGGGGTCGTGAGGTCGCAAAAGTGCGGGAGTCGACGACAGTGCGGGGTGGTCGTCTTTCGCAGGCCGTGAACCGGAACCTGGGACCAAAGCGGGACGAGCTAAACTGCCTTGATAAGGACGGCGCTGTTAAAAAAGTTGCTGTCGGTGTTGGTAGCGAGGTTGGAGAAAGTGAAGAGAGACGAATTGGCTTCATCCACCCGGATTTGACAAAAGTCGTAAGAGAATTGAGACGAGGGCGTGAGTCACAAACTCAAGCCAAGCTGTAGCCCAATGGTTCCTGTTCGCAGTGACTTGGAAGTTTGACTGGGTCCGTCTGTTTGGGATGGACAGCTGTGGATGGTGGGGGAATTTTTGCGAGTTTCTTTGCCGTCTGCTGAGCGCTGATTCGGTGATTTTGGCGGCGGTTTGATACCCTAAGGTCTGTTATTATCCGTTCTTGCAGCTTTCCAAGGAAGGTGACTGACATTTTCTTTCCCCGCCGCGGCCACTTGCCGTTTTCTAGGTCTCCAGGGGCCTTCCTTCCATATCGGTTCAATGCCCCTCGGACAGGTTCTAACTGCACGTGCCTATATTTGGCTCTGGCATGACTATGGTAACCATACCATGATGGTTGGATTCGGCGAGGGTTTAAAAACACGAAGCTGAAACTGATTTGCGGTAATACTTTTGGGTTGTGACATTTGCTATACATTGCAAATTTGTATAGATATTATGGTAGGTTGGCTATTGACAGACGATGACTTATATCAACCAGTATAAACATATTCTCAGCCCTCGCCTGAGAATCGTAGTTGAGGAAATATAAACACGGGAATACTGACGCCAAATTAAGCCTGAGAGATGGGTTCATATGGAGAATTGATACTATTGTAAGACCTGTAGAGTATAAGTAGACTGAGGATGGGATGGTACAGAGCTTGGTAGTCTTAGAGGCCAGCAACGAGAACTTCCGTGGGCTGGAGGTCTAGTTCAAATATGGTAGGACTAGTTAATCAATAACAAGTCAGCAGTTCGAGTTATCATGTACCGCAATACTTGGCAGTCCGACTAGAAAAGACGTTGGATAGAAGATAATTGAAACGGGCTGTTACTGTAACATAGTACCTAGCAACCTTGATATATGGATATTTTACTACCTACTGTTAATCACCACACACCAGCGCCAGCGACTTATATCAAACAAGTCCCAAAGGAAAGCCAATTATATGAAAATCATGAAATTACACAATTATAAATCATGATGGTCAGCTTGGTGGATCGATCTCAACATTCTGGCCCGGAACACTTGACCGTTTCCGTCATCAGTTGCCCGGCAACCACCAATGTTTGTATCTAGCTCGCTTTGACCCCAGCTTAACGACCTACCTTGCTGCACTGCAACCGTTCAAAAAGGCACACATCCATCGTCTTTTCTTCAACTCCCCGTCCGTCTTTCACTAACATCAACAGCCCTCCTGCCTTCCTCACTAGTCATGGCTACCCGCACCATCGAGGCGCGCTTCGAGCGCATGTCCGTCAACGATGAGAACGACCCCCTCGGCGACGGCTCCAAGCTGTACAGCAAGACCAAGGTAAATCTATTGTCACACAGTGATGATATATAGATTGTTAACAATGGCAGGCTATGGTTTCTAGCACTTCATCACAAGGCATCCATGGTGCCTCTCGCCCCAATCTCTTCAAGGTTGCCCTCCAGTCTCAAACCAGCAGCGCCAACGCCGCTGTGATGCTGCCATCCCAGGCTGCTCAACGAAAAGTCAACGCTCCTCCATCTCCTCCCAGAAAAGCCCTTCCTTCTTCATCAAGGACATCAGACGAGGCATCAGAGGAACGAAAATCAGTTACCCTGCCCGAACAGATCAGCATCCCTAAGCAGTTCCACCTTGGCATGTTTGAGATCGGCCGCCCTCTCGGCAAGGGCAAGTTCGGACGAGTCTACCTTGCTCGAGAGAGAACAACGGGCTTCATCTGCGCCCTCAAGGTCCTTCACAAGAACGAGCTGCAGGCCGGCAGAGTCGAGAAGCAGGTCCGTAGAGAGATCGAGATCCAGAGCAACTTGAGACACCCCAACATTCTTCAGCTATACGGCCACTTCCACGACAGCAAGCGAGTGTTTTTGATTCTTGAGTTCGCCGGCAAGGGTGAATTATACAAGCACCTCCGAAAGGAGAGCCGATTCCCTGAGTGGAAGGCCGCCCAATACATTGCCCAGATGGCATCGGCGCTGCGATATCTGCACCGAAAGCATGTCATCCACCGAGACATAAAGCCTGAGAACATCCTGGTTGGTATTCACGGCGAGATCAAGATTTCAGATTTCGGATGGAGTGTGCACGCACCCAACAACAGAAGGAAGACCATGTGCGGAACCCTTGATTATCTTCCCCCAGAGATGATCAAGCCCGGCACCTCGGATAACTTCTACAACGAGAAGGTCGATCTATGGAGCTTGGGTGTCCTGACGTATGAGTTCCTCGTGGGTGAAGCGCCCTTCGAGGATACGCCAGTGATGACTCAAAGGAGGATCGCTCGTGCCGATATGTCAATCCCTTCGTGGATTAGCCCTGAGGCTACAGACCTCATCAAGAAGGTATGTCACTACATTATACTCTGACTTTCTTGAACCACGATTACTAACAAGACTGAAGCTGCTTGTGTTGGACCCTGAGAAGCGTATCCCTCTGGAGCAGATCCAACAACACCCTTGGATCATCAAGCACTGCGTCAAGGGTGAACGTGCTTCCAACCGCGAGAAGGGGCAGTAATGATTTAATGACAGGAAACATGGACATATGGATTGGGCTTGGAAGGCGTTTATTGGCGATTGATCTGTGATAATCAAGGACGGAACCTGGCCGTTAGCATCAGTTGGAGTAAGGGTTTCCTTTGTGGCATCATTTCAGAATTGTTAAAACGAATCGAAGAATTGCTTCAGCATTTTGAAGGGGTATCGTTGATAGTATTGGAGTACACAGCAGAGGGGCATTGCATTGTTTCATTAAAAGCGCCCCTCGCTCACGTCTGTCAGATATCGTACATAATTTTTGGTAAGACTGCTATAAATCATCTGTACACCTCATCAAATGGACGAGTGTCTGAAAAGCATGAATCCCAGACTGAGTTGACGACTTTGGTTGCGTGCACATCGTCCTTGCATGCCGATCGGCCCATGACCGACTCGATGGCTCGTCTACGGACGCAATTCTGGAACTGCTGTGTCAACTTCCAGTTTCCTCGAGTAAAAGCCTCTCGAGTCCATCTGCATTCGCCACTGAGCATTGAAGCTCGGATCTGTTCCGACCAGTCAATATTATCGCCTACCTAGTGTTTTCAGGTAGTGCTCAAACTCACCTCTGTGCAGGCAGCCTGCTTCAAACTCTTTTGGCCAATGAAATCAACCTTGAATCGCAAGTGATCCCAAGCGTGCACCATCTCATGCGCGAGGGTATCTTCCAAGTGTTTCCGGTCTCGAATTTCGTTGGCGCATAGCAGGATACCGTGATCGGGGCTAAAGCCTCCGGATTGACGAAGGACTGTACCGTCCTCTCCGAGTTGCGAAGGGCAGCGGCGGCAGACGACGTTTGAAGGATCTAGTCGTCCATTGAGGTCCTGGATCTTTTCGGACATGAAGCGGACGACAGGTGAGTAGGTAAAAAGCCAGTCGCGATCAGCCTCGCAGCGCTTGCAGTCGTGCTCCTCATGGACCTTGTATCTCCATTCTCGGAAGTGAAACTGGCCTTCGGGCGTCATTTTACCCGTTAGCATCTTGGTGTAATTTATCCACCATGACATCTCTGGGTTAAAACCGGTTCGTGCAGGGTCATTCAAGAGTTCCTTGGGGGCTGCATGGGAGGTACTTGGCGCGCCAGCCGGCGGGCTGGGAGAAGAACTCGTAGAATCGGACGACATCTTGAAAGGCGTGTGACCTCTTGAAATGACTGTTAATAAAGTTCCGGCGTCGGCGAGGCTATTCGGACTGAACACGACTCGGGACTTCGGATTGATCTCTCTCGACCTTCTAGCAACACCTTAGCAGCTTGCACTGTAAATTCTGCCGCACGGCTATGTTCCGTTTACGCCGTGGGCGGTGACCCGGAAAAGAGTGGTCCTGTCGCTGACTGGTCAAGTTTTCCGAGTCGGAGAAATGGGTCTGGGGATCCTGTGAGCGAGGGGAGCACAGTCCAATCAACTTCACCAACCACCAACGTTTGCCCAGGATCAAGATTCGTTCTGCGCCCAGCTCAAGACACCGCGGTTCCACACTCATAGCGACAAGGGCGCCTGAAAATGACAAGTGAAAGCATATTTCAGTGTAAGCATTTCGATTCTTTTTAATTCATTCATCTTCTTTGCATTGCGTCGTGGAAAAAGAGCCTGTTGAGTTTGTCCATATATACATATGCTTTTCCAAGTCTATGTAGACATCAGGATACTCCCACGCATGTGAAAGCGCCAGTACTTGCTACTGGGATTGCATCATACCATAAAAGCGGCATTAACTGACTTGTTTTTCTTTTAATCTCGCAGTCATGAGAGGAAACGGGCACAGCAAGTCCCTGACCATCGTCATCAAGCTTGGTGAGTTTAACTCTCAACACCAAGCTTGACTCATCCCCCACTTACACCTCGCCTTCATATAGGAACAAGTTCTATTGTTGATGAGAAGACTCATGAGCCGTTATTGCCAATTCTGACTCTCATCGTTGACACGGCTGTAAAGCTTCGCAAGGATGGCCATCGAGTGGTAATTGTCTCGTCGGGCGCCATCGGCGTCGGCCTTCGACGTATGGATGTTGAGAAGCGACCAAAGCATCTCGCACAGCTACAGGTTGGATCTGCATGTCTTTGATAATCATCGGCGACATAACAGGCTAACATTAATACCTTCAGGCTCTTGCAGCGATCGGTCAATGTCGCCTGATGAGTCTTTGGGATAGTCTGTTCACCCATCTCAGACAGCCAATCGCTCAAATTCTCCTTACTCGAAACGACATTGCAGACGTAGGTTCACTTTTTGCTTTCAATTTTGGGCATTTGAACTAAAGTGAATCGTAGCGAACGAGATATTTTAATGCCCAAAACACCTTCCATGCACTTCTTGAGCAGGGTGTTATCCCGATTGTCAACGAAAATGACACCCTCGCTGTCTCCGAAATCAAGTTTGGTGATAACGATACTCTTTCCGCCATCACTGCTGCCATGATTCATGCCGATATGTTGTTCTTGATGACGGATGTCGACTGTCTTTATGACAAGAACCCGCGAACCAACCCAGACGCCAAACCTATTGAGGTGGTGGAAGATATTGCAGCACTTCAAGCTGATGGTATGACCCCTTAGTGAACTACCAACATATGTATCAAGCTGATCACTAACTCCCAATAGTCTCTAGCGCTGGCTCATCTCTTGGAACTGGAGGAATGAGTACCAAGATCATTGCCGCCAGGTTGGGCACTTCCGCTGGCGTTACGACCATCATTACAAGGTCCTCTAACCCAGGAAACGTGCTCAACATTGTGCAATATCTCCAGTCCATACAACGGGGCAACACCCCTCCCAGTCCAGATGAACGTGCTGAAGGTCTATCACGATCAGCATCAGCTTTGGCCCTCTCGACCCTCAACGATGCCCCCTGGCCCCCTCTACATACCCGTTTTGTGCCCGCCGATGATCCCATCCGGGACCGCCACTTCTGGCTGCTTCACACCCCGCACCCTCATGGAACCCTTTACATTGACTCGGGAGCTTACAAAGCTCTTGTGGGCAAGGCTGGCCTGCTCCCGGTCGGTGTCGTCGACGTTGAAGGCAACTTTGCTCAGCAAGAAGTCGTCCGACTTGTGGCAGTCAAGCGTCGCTCAACCCCAGGGCCTGACGGCAAAATGTGGGAGGGTACCCCTGAAGACGTCGGTCGAGCTCTGGTCAACTATGCCGCTGCTGAGATTGCACGGATCAAGGGGAAGCAGAGCGTGGAGATCGAGAAGATTCTCGGCTATGCTGACAGCGAGTATGTTGCTCACCGGCAGCACGTTGGTTTCTTTAAGAGAGATAGCAGACCAGTGAGTCCAGCTCGGGAGATTAACACGACAGTAATGGAATAGAAGAAGGAAACAAGAGGGGAAATTCATGGACAAAATGGGGGCAAGCGAATACATTTCAACATATACAGCGCTTCTGATGATGATGATGATGATATCTACCAATCTACCAAATAATCCAAGCATGATTGACTCGGTTGCAAGTTTCTTTTCCCTCACTCTCAACGCCATAGAATGATCAAAAAAGCCCCAACGCCAGACGAAGCAAAGCGATCCTTCCCTCTAGCCAGTCGCAAACAGGTTGTCTTCGTCACGGAGATACTCTCCACAATCGGCCTGTCTGAAGCAGGTAATACCAGTAGGGTCCAATCGTCGCGCCTCAGCAGTGCTGCGTGCTGTGACACCAAATCCGAGCGGTGTGTCGTTCATGCTGTAGACAACAACTCCTTGGTGCTCAGGGCAGTCTTCGGACCAGCGACCAACGTGCGCCTTGACGATGTTGCTGCCGTAGAGGAAAGGCATGGTTCCGTTCTCCTTGACCCAGATCTTGTAGCGGGCGTGCTCGGCGATGATGGGGAGAGCTGTGACGTGCAGGCGGAACTTGCCCGACTTGGTGAACTTGCCTGTAGAGGTTTGGCGGTTAGTTAAGGTACAGACGATGCTGGTTCGCGCAAAGAACATACCGAGACAAGTACCCAGAGAGAGAATCTTATCGCGCGCAATAGAGGTAGCTAGGTTGGCAATGGAAAGTCGGACGTAGAAAACACGATCGCGAACGAGGCGGAAGACATAGCGGTCCGCATTAGGTGAGTCGTCGAGGGGGGCGATGAGGTTCTTAAGAGAGTTGCCAGTGTAATTTGCCAGCTTCTCGAAGAGAGTCTGGGTCTCCTTTTCTGTGAGGGGGCGCATTGTGTCGTGTGGTTTTGGTGATGTCGAGTTGCTGGTGTTGAAAGCGGGCTGGTTTGGCTGCGCAAAGGAAGAAAAGTTGATCGGGAACTGATAAGGAAGCTTATCGGTGGGTGGAGCGTGGAGGTTGAAGTGGAGGTGGGGACCCTTGAAAGAGTCTCTGGCGCCAGGCGGTCCAACAAAAATCTTGAGATGGGTGTTCTGCTTACCTATATTACTCAGGTTTTACAAAGACATAGTCTAAAATAATATGAAAATAGCCTAGATATTAAAAATTCATTCTAACGTTAGGATATCGTTGCCTTTTACTCCTACATGGTCATGCCTCTTTTCGCTGAAGCCCACATCTTGAAGGAAAGACAGCCATTGTGTGAGAGAGTTGGTCTGTAGGAGCATCTGGGCATGGGCATATTAATAGTAGTGACCTTTGAGAATAGTAGAAGGGGAGTGGTAACAATAAAAGGGGTGGCTCTGTTGGCAGAGAGTGTGAGAGAGTGAGCTGGGAAAGAGGGTCCTGAGGAAGCAGCCTGAGAAAACAATTTGGCATATTAAACTTGAATCTTGCTTGAAGTTGGCACTGATACTTCAAAATTTACAGTTCTTCAAATCCATGGCTTGCGAGACTGGAAGGCCCAAAGAAAAAGATCTAGCCTGCTTTAACACAGGCGTATGTTGTCCCGAGTGGCGTATGTTTCAGTACTGGATAACTTCACGCGAAGTGTTCTTCATATATTGTAGTTCTGTGAAACAATGAACTCTTCTTAAGCCAGTGCATGCGTAGTAGTTAATTGTGTTTATTCTGGAATCGATGTCAATGAAATGTAAGATGGGATGAGTAGGGCTGGTAGAGAACTAAGATACAAGTGTAGAGAGGCTCGAAGGTTCTTCAAATGAACGTAATATCGCCCACTGAAATACCTGCTATTTGTGTTCTCATCAGTACGGTTATTGGAAGTGAACAAGAGTCGAAACACCTCGAGAAATATGTCTTCTTTTTGTGCTCATGTATCAAACTCCTTGTAATTTGGTTCCAGACGTTACTACAAACCTAGCGACCCTCGGCATGTACGATGTGAAAACATACCTCAATGATAACAGGGTAGAATGAGAGCCATTTTTCAATTGAAACGATACACAAGTGTCATCTGGAAGAATTTATGTCATTCAATGCGTGTTCGACATAAACCTTGAAGTCATATTTGTGCGTGAAGTTTGCATCACCAACGGAGTACTGCTGGAGTGCGATAGAGGAATATTGTGTTATATTCATCCTGGGCTTAGATCTCCAATCAAGCCCTATAAATGCCTCTTCCATGAAGTATTGTAGTTTTGTAAGTCAAGGTGTGAGTTTGAAGGGTCGGAGGTGTTACTGATGAGTTTAAGGAGTGCAACTAGAACTCGGGCAAGGCCATAAGTCCAAACGCGTGCATCTCTAGGCCATCCACTCCTCTAGTCTCTCAATGTGGCTTCTTGTGTAAGAGGATTCAGAAAACCCTTGCTTAAACTACAGTCGGAGCATCTGCACCTTTCTCCCCAGGCTCTACCCTAGCACATGGCTTAGCCTATGACATGTTGAACACAGATGTAGTTCCCAGCACACGGGTCTTACGAGTTGGAATATACTCTGAGTGACCAGTTTATTGGGCCTGAACTCCTCATGACTTATTGAATATAGGTATTTTGATATGAACAACTTCAGTTGATTGTTTTGCGCTGTTGATGTGATTGGTCAACCATTATTCTATGTTCAATGTGGGTAGTTATGATAGATTGATAAGGTGCGGTATAGCTGCTGGAGGGCGGGGCAGGTGGTTCGACGAATATTCGACATCTACCTAACGTCATAAACTACCCTAGGATTTAGATAATAACTTAGGAATACTCTAGGCCAAGAATTGACTAAAGATCTAGCTACTTCGTCATCTGGTAGCCCTCTTATAGGTTAGGTAGACGTCGATTATTTGCTGGACCACCTGCAGGGGTACATCATAAGCCAGGAGCTCCCCACTACACCCCACCCCACTACAGAAGCTCTCCAACTTGCAACTCTTCACTCTGACATCCTCATCCTCACAACTTGCCTTGAGAAACAAGGTCTTTGTATCAAGATGCAGCAGAATCACATCACGGACCCTAACGAACCATTTCCAAAGCCCCAGGCGCTTGCCTCGGCCACGACATCGCATACACAAAGCCGATTTCGCATCTCGACCCGCAAGCTGCCCATCTCCAAGGCCGGTACCATCGATGCACTCACCGAAAAGATTGGCATTCCGATGCCCGAGATGATCTTTGGTGACAATATTGTTGGCATTGAGCATGTATCTTCAGGCTGGTCCATGAACTTTAATACTCCGGACGCCCTCGACGCCGTCGATAAGACAGATCGCCACATGCTCAAAGTCGCGTATGCACGAGACTGGGAGAGCACCCGAGAAGGCACTACACAAGGCATCAAGGAGGTTGTGAAGCCGTATGACTGGAGTTACTCAACGACATACACTGGGACAATCGATCCCTCGGCCAAGCAGTTTGCGCCTACCGACAAGACAATCCCTATTGAGCTGCTGAAGCGACGTGACCCGATCCTCTTCTTTGATGAGGTTATGCTGTACGAGAGCGAGTTAGACGATAACGGCATCTCCATCTTGAGCGTCAAAGTGCGTGTGCATGAGAAGCGCATGCTTTTGCTGTGTCGGTTGTTCATGCGCCTCGATAACGTCGTCCTGCGGATACGTGACACTCGTGTCTACGTCGACTTTGAGACTGACGATGTTATTCGTGAATATTCGGCGCAAGAAGAGACCTATGAGAATGTTAAGAGGGTGAGTTTGTTTTTTAAACAACATTCAATACGCCCCGATATAACCCGATTTGCTAACTCTTGGTGCTCAGAAACTACTCATGTCTGGCAGACTCCCCGACGACATTACAATTGCGTTGCGGGACCCCAATATCCTAGCACCGCTATTGCCGTTGGTGGAGCATCGGGCAGAGGCTCTTAACCCGAGTGCATAAGAGTACAATGGAATACAAGGGCAAACTTGAGGTATGGCGTTTTGGGAGTTGAGGGCATATTTTCATCGCACAGAAAATTCCGGGGGCGGGACAAGACTCGCAAAACAAGAACTAGTTGTTTGATATCAAAAAGTCATCAAAGACCCTACTTTGAACACCTCATCATTCCTATTCCGCCCCATTGCCCCAACCTCCAAAGGGACCATTACCCCTTTATCCCGAACATGTGCAGTACAATACAAGCCCGAAACAGACATCATTGAGACTTTCATAAATAC